>VNKF01008673.1:0-33923 GCA_008044355.1 Drosophila lacteicornis
AAAAGTGTTTCTAAGCAGTGCGATAGAGCGAGAGGGTGAGTATTGACCTCTCGTTTTGGCTCAATGCTTATAGCCTGAATAAATTTAGTTTGTTGCTGACTGGAGATCTTAGTAGGCTGATTCAGCCCAAAGACATCAATTTTTTATTTTTGACACATTCTTCCAGAAAAATTCCACGAAATTAAAACAAACTTAAAATTTGTTAATTAAACAATATAATAGGTAGAATATTTAAGTGTGTTAATCCGTATGTAAGACTTAATGGTGCAATTGTATTTTATTTCTTTCATTATTCCTTTTTAATTAAATCGAAAGCGATTTCTAATAGAATTAAGCTCAATTCCAAGAATAATTAAGCTTACTAAAAGTTTTAATTTTCAATGGAATTTATTTAATTTGGCTTAGAGATAAGACCAAGAATATTTAATAAGTTCCTTTTTTTAAATCATTGCTAGCTCAAAGAGCAATAAATAGTCTATAAGCATCTGATAATTTTTAAGCTCAAGGACATTCCGGCGGCTTGAGATTTCGATTTTCTGCACAAAATCGTAGGTCTTGGTATTTTAGCGCAACAGGCATATGGCCACACTAATGCATTAGTAACTACAATTTTTTTTCCATCGTCAAAACAAATGTTTGTTTCGATTAGTTGATCAAAATGACTGATTTCCAGTGGCCCTGGGAATACACCTTCCCACCCTTCTTTACGTGAGTAACCACTGACGCAAGCTTGCCGGGCACCTGGCTAATCCTCGCCTTAGTTTACAGCCCCACGAAGAAACCCGACAGCGCCAGCTGAAGGTCTGGACGGATCTCTTTCTCAAATACCTCAAGCACACGAACAGGTATTCGCTCAGCATCAACGACCAGAGCTCGCCACTGTTCCACAACGAATCCCTCAACCGCCGCCTGTCGCCGGAGTTCGCCCTGGCGATCCTGGGGGAGCTGGAGCGGAGTGGCCACGCCAATCCTCTGGACAAGCGACGCCAGGAGTGGCAGGGGTACTGGCACACCCTCGAGGAGTATGGGAACATGGTCTACGACTGGGTGCAGGAGACAGGCCAGACGAACAACATATGCACTCTGTATGAGATTGCATCCGGGGAGAACACCAGCCAGCTGGATTTCCATGGCGTGGATGAGGCAGTGCTGCTGAGTGCCCTGCGGCTGCTGGAGGAGAAGGGCCGTTGTGAGCTGATCGAGATGGACGGCAGCCATGGCGTCAAGTTCTTCTAATTGTTTGTCCACACACTTGTATTTGTTAACTCTGTTTTTTGTCCATCACTGCGAATTATGCTTCGGTATATTATTAAAACACTTTATATTGCTTGTAAAATGCGTTTCAAATTATCATTGATAAATATTATTTTAGTTTCAAAAGATCTGGACATTTTTTGAAGCAATTAAAATATTAAGGTATAATTTACGCCATATCCAGGAGACTCCAAAATTTCTTTAAAATAGTTCGATTCAAGTTTTGGGTTCTTTAAATTTCATGCTACAAAATTACATTTTGCATATTTAAAAAAATTACATTTTTCGTAATCTTTATTGCCATCGCGAAAATAACGCTCAATATTTAAATAATATGAATCATTAAATAACATTAGACGTATTTTAAGATATTTACAGCTCTTAGAATGAGCGCAATTACCTTAAAAATATTGCTGTTGTTATTAATAAAGTTATTTTTTAAATGCAACCATTTTCTTAAAAAAAAGAAAAATGTGAAAGTACTTTCTCTTGACTATCGCGATAGTGCCGGTCAGAACCAACCCATCGCTGTCACCGATAGTTACATCACTAACAGCTCTTCCTAAATTCAGCCGCGTTTAAACAAATTATTGTATTTATTGTATTTAACACAAATTAAACAACATGGTAAGATCCAATTGGTTACAATTTGTAAACACTTTACTTTACGTTAACACTTCAGAGCGTGGACGACCGCCTGAACATGGAAACGGTGCTGCAGCACGCTGCTCTCGCTTCCATCGCCTGCATGGGACGCACTCTTGGCCAGGACCGAGATCCGCTGTGGGAAGCTGGTAAAATGCCGATTAAACAGGAACCACAGGAAGAACCCGCTGTGAAGCTGGAGATGAGTATCCCAAAACCCGTGCGAGTCCTCACCGAACCCAGTGTACCCTGCTTTCCCGACGCCGACGCCATTAATGCCAGCATATTTAAGCGGGAGCTAGTGGAGGAGGCAAAGAAGAGCGTGCGCCAGCAGCTGAATGCGCTCAAGGAGCGTCAGGAGGCCTTCCGGCTCAAGCGCGAGTCCCTGCAGCGGGAGGAGGAGCGTCGCAACGAACAGCTGAACCAAAAGGCGTTGCGGGAGCAGAAGAACAACCTCCTTTTCGAGCAGGCGGAGAAGCTGACCCGAGCCCAACTGGAGGCCCAGGAGCGGGAGCAGTTGGAAATGCGTCATAAGACGGACACTAAGCTGCACAAGCTGGCGGTCGAGGGCGTGTCCCGGTGCCAGCAACGCTTCAGGAAGAAATACGAGGGCATCGCAAAGCTGCTCCTCTCCCTGGACAGAGAGACAGTGCAGGTGTGCGCCGAGCACAATAACCAGCTCAAGGAGCTGGGGCAACAGTTCGATCAGCTTGTGGGCTCCGTGGCAGCGGGCAAGATGGAGCAGAGTGAGTTCCTCCGATCCCTCATCAAAGCGGAGCAGTGCTGCAAGGGCCTGGAGCAACTCGAACAGGACATCATCCAGCAGCTGGCGGAGTTCTCGCAGCTAATTCAGCAGCAGCTGAAGCTGGAGGCAGCCAAGAAGCAGGAGGAGGAGCGGCAACAGCAGCTCGAGGAGGAGAAGCGGCGCCAGCAGCAGGAAAAAGAGGAGATGGAGGCACGCCAAAAGCAGGCTGAGGCAGCCAAGGAAAAGGTGGCCACACCCCCCTCAGCACCTGCACCTGCTCCAGCTCCCGCACCCGCTCTGGCTCCCACCGAAAGTATATCGACAAACGTTCACCCAGAGCGCCTGCAGTTCTACAACGAAGTTATAGCCCTGTACCAGGGCAAAGTGGACTCTGTGAAGCCTCTGCAGACGGAGGAGTCACTGAAGCAGTATCGCACCGGCTGCCAGCGGGCCATCAACATGCCCCTGAACGCCATTTCGGCGGTCAGCTCCCAGCACTTGGCCAGCAGCTTTGAGAAACTGTACAACTTCTTCGCCGGACAGCCCGTCAAGGTGCTCAATGGCACCTCCATAACGATCAACGACCACCCGCTGGCCCGCGACTACTGCATGCTGCTGATGGCCAAGAAGTTCGTCAGCCAAACGGAGACCGCGATCTCCAGTAATCCGCAGGCTGCGTTCCCTTTCGCTTCGGTGATTGCCTCGTTCTGGAAGCTTCTCCCCGACTTTGGCCGAGTCTTTCTGGCCTACCTGTACAAGGAGTCGCCCTTCCTGGTGCCCTATGTGATTCCCCAGCAGCCGGGACAATCGCCGGAGGCATACCTCAAGACAATGGGCTACCGCCTGTCGGACAACAATGAGCTGGAGAAGCCCGATAACTACTTGAAGCGTCAAACGGGCATTGCCCGCCTCTATGCCGCTGTCATTATAACGCCCGGGCGCAAGGCCGATGGGCCGGATCACTGCTTCGGGCTGGAGGAGGGCTGGCGCTGGCTGACCCATGTGGTCCATGTCAAACCGCTGCCCGACGTCAGTGCCACGCTGATTATGGAAATACTCCAGACGCTGGGCTTCGAGCTCTGGCGCACCTACGGCAAGCAGTTCGTGAAGCTGCTCCTCTACATCCAACACCACTATCTGCCCCAGCTGGCCGTGTACGACGAGGGCGGTCCGAAGACACGTCTGGAGATGCTTCTGGCCAAGTTCTTGCGCGAGCGCCAGATACCGCAGGCCGTGGGAGTTTTGCCGCCAGGTTTTTGGTAATTTGCTTCCTGTGTTTTATAAATTATAGTAAGTCTATTTTGTTAAAATATTAGAAATAAATATAAAAAAGACGAGTTTAATGGAAGAAGATATTGAAAATATTGAAAGCAGGGAGGGAAAACTTTGAGCTGTAAAAACATCGATAGTGCTCTAACTCGATATTTTCGATGGTGATAGTCCAAATCATCGATAATATCGATACTATCGACAAAATAAAAGGGGTTTAAAAAATTTACTTTGGTTAAACAAACCAAATTAAATGGCATAATTTATAAAAGATTTTATGTATTAAAAAAAAGCAATCATATTACTGTCTATATAGAATTTATATATAGATGGTTTTTGATATTAATGATTAAAAATGAATTTAAAATATTTCGGTCCTATCTTAAGAATATTAGAATTTATGATTACATTTATTTGTATATAATTATTGGCAAAAACTTGTAAATTTTATACGAATTCACTGATTTGCTGCTAACGCGATGTATCGATGGTAGAAAGAAACAATCGATGGTGACCAAGAGCACAGCATCATCGATAATATCGATAGTATCGTCGATAGTTTTACAGCTTTACTTAGACTTTGATTTCTAATTGAAGTTTAAAAACTCTACTTCAGCTTTATTCAAGATATGTGTGATATGAACCAGTTTCTGTGTATTAAGTAAGCGGTTGGCAAATAACAAGGGTTAAGCTGGACTTTATTCCAGAAATGCAACAATTGAAAGCCACAACTTTATTGATTGATGGTAGCTAAAGGCAGAAATCATTTCATGAACTCATTTTGAACAAACTACGCAGAGGGCACAGGACTAATCATCGTCTTCATCGTCGTCGTCCTCGTCCTCCAGATCCAAGTCATCCAGTTCGCCGGCCAGGTCAACAAAGAGATCCTTGTTGATGGGAGCAGCATCGTTGGCGGGTTCGGACGATGACGGGCCATCATAGTCGGCCGCTGCCTCCTCGGCAGCGGCGGTTTTGGCTGCTTCCGTGGCCTGGTCCAGCAACCGGGTGGTGGACGCAATCGTGCCGGAGCCGTCCACCTCCTTGGCAGCCAGCGAGAGGGCGGCCAGATCGAGTTCCTTGAATTCCACGGCATTGTCGTCGTCGTCGTCCTCGCGGTTGTAGATATCGAAGGCAGCGTCGCCCTCCTCCATGGGTCCGTCGTCGACGAGGTCGGGGTTGAAGCTGAACATCTCGCGACCCGAGATGCCAAACTGTTTGCCCTTGCTAAAGTCATTCTTCTTGCGCTCCTCCTCGGCGACCAGCTTGGCCTTCTTCTCCGACAACTTGCGCTTCTTCCAGGCGAGGAAGGACTCGAGGGTCACGCGCGTCTGGTGGGGTCCCAGGGCGGCGCGCTCCTTCTCGATCAGATCGACCAGCGATATTTCCGTGGGCTTGTCCTCCTTCTTCTTGTCACGCTTCAGAACATAACCCGCCGGCAGGGCGTGCCGGTAGATGCACTTCTCGCCGTTGGGGCACTCCCAGAACCAGCCGTACTTGGACTTCTCCACGGCCTCCAAGAAGAACTTGCAGATCTGTGGGCGGGGGAAAACACTTAGTAGGGAACTCTTAAGGGGAAGCGTTAGCCTGATAAAACCCACAATATCCGTGGTGGGGCGCTGCTTCTCGCCGGAGCTCTTCTTGTCGACCACCTCCTTTAGCTTGGCATCGTCCCAGTTGGCCATCGAGTCCTCGTCGTCGCGCATGTCCACGTAGATGGAGCGCTTCTCCACCTTGTTCTCCTGGGACAGGTCGTGGGAGAACTTGCACTTGTCGCCCTTCGTGCAGATGCCCTGCTTGAAGAAGGCACACACCACCGACTTGGGGTCGGTGCCCTTCTCCACCTTCTGGGTCTGCACCGGCTTGAAGATCAGGGCCATCTCCCGCTGGTCGGCCAGCTTCTTGTCCTTCTCCTCCTTGCGCTTGTCGCCATCCTGCCGCGGATGGTGGCCGCCGGCCTGTACCTGCTTCTGCACCTGCTGGATGAACTTCTGCTGCTTGTTGCCCTTCTTGTTCTTCAGTCCGAAGGTCTTGTCCTGCCGATGCAAATGCATACATACATGTACATGTGTTGATTTATCACCGATCGGGTCTCGGTCTGTCCACATCACAGGAATGTGGTGGCAGCCGGGGATGCCGATACACCGCCGCCGCCGCCGCCGCTTTCCCGGTTGCCCGGCCTACCTCAATCACTTTCTCCTTCTTTTTCTGCTCGGTCTTCTTGCTGGGACCAGCCGGTGCCTTTTTTGGTGGCATCTTCGGGCGGGATACGGGAATTTAACAACTCAAAATTAGAAATAAGATCCAACAAAATTTTTTTGCACAACCACGCTGGAACAAGAGGCAGACCTGCCAACTTGTTTTCTGTATCATTGAAGGCAAAAGTCTCTAGATTTTTAAAACAAAAGTCGTTCGAATGGCTATAAAATATTGGCATTTCCATCAAAAGGTATTAAAAAATCTGTATCAGTATAATTTGTTTCACAAAAAAAAAAAAAAAAAAAAAAAAAAAAAAAAAAAAAAAAAAAAAANAAATCCAAATGGTTGGAAACTCTGCTGAAAACGCAGGTTAAGCCATGATACAACTACTTAAGGTAGTCCAGTCGGCAAAACTGTAGTCGCAAGATATGAGTGCGAGTGAAAGAGTGTTGAATAATGAGTGTGAGTGAAACGGCTATACAGTGTGTCGATTAACCCTACACGGTGCATGGGGTTAAAAGAAGCCTTAGTAATGGCAAGAGTTGTAGTGTTTACAATTTAATTTTTATTAATTTTGAATTGGACACAGCTGACAGTATGGCCGTTTCGTATGGATTTTCGGTGAACACCATAAAACCGGTCACACTAGAATTATGAATCAGTTTTAGCTAGCTAAGCGCTAAAAAAATTAAAATTAAATAATATCGATAATTTTCTAGTCATATAATTCCCTCTTAGGTGGCGCTTGTGTTTAAACTAAAAATAAATAAATAAATTAACATACCACATTTTAAAACTAACGTAATTAGATTAACTAAAATTATATTCAAAATAAGTTGAACCGAATACGTGTAATTAAGATATCTGAAATAAACTGAATTAGGTATATGCTTATAAATAGGATAAAAAGCCACAATTTCGATTTATACATTTATAAATTATAAAATCTAACACATTTATTATTCATAATTTGATGTCACCTCCCTGGTTTTGTTTTATTATACATTTTAAGAGCTTAAAAATAGCAAACTTAGATAAAAAAGAAAAAAAGGTGTAAATTGACAACCCGGAAGTCCTCTGACTCCCAGAAGTTGCTACGAAATTGGGGGATTTCAAGTTGTTTACCTTCCTCCGTTGACTTGAGGGACTTAGGTAATAAATTAAATTTTTTCGCAACTCGCAAAGAATTCCACCAGGACTTCACCAAGCAGCACCATCTTCGCTAGATAAAAACATATTTTAAAATTGAAGTTTCACAGTTTCAATGACAAACGAAAAATCGATGTAGAAAATATATTGAAATGGATCCATTCGGCCAAGCCCACTTGAAAACCAAACGATCTAATCGGCATTTATGGATGCAAAAGGCCTATTTTCATAGCGTTACCTTCGGACATATATTATTAAGAGCGGTCCAGGCTCTACTTCCCACACCTTGCCGCCGGCAATTAATCCACGCATAGCTAATAAATCGATCTGCCACGCCCCGGGGGCCGTCAAAATATAGATCGCTCGCTCGCTCGCTCGAAAAAGTTGCTGCTGTGGAAATGTAAATATCGGGAGACGCCTAATGAATTCAAAGTACGAGTGGGGTGGCGGGCAGCGTCTATATCTATTCAACAACAATAACAACAACAGAAACTTCTCCTCTCGGGCGAGTATTACATATGCGCATGCATTGTATATATTTTGGAAAACCAGGCATGAGCAGTCACTTAGTTGGATCTCGCCACCGGAACAGGGAGGTCGTCAAATCTCGGCTTAAGCACTTTTCAGCACTTTAGAACTCAAAAAAATGCGCGAGGAAGATCTACAGCTGGCCCGCCAAATGGTGGCCAATTCGGTGTCCAGTTCCCTGGAGGAGGAGAACGATGGAGCTGATGGAGTGGCTGCAGCCACAACACCGGGCAACTCACCGCGGCCCTTGAGGCGAGTCCTGGACTTGAGCGAGAGACGCAAGCAGTTCAGGTGAGTTGAAAGATGGCCGATTTATATAGATTATTCATATGAAAAGGGGTATAACTTTAATCTAACGGCTTCATTTGAATAGAACTCCTAAATAATACTACATATTCCACTTGGAATTTGTTTAACTTTATTTTTTCATGTTTGAGGTCTAAAAATAAACACAAACACATCTGTTTGCGATTTTAAGCGTTTACGTATATAGATTTAGTTAAAAATAAACATTGTTTTCACGTGCCGTGCTAATTTGCATGCGTAAGCTTTCTTTTGTCGACAATAATCATGAATGACGAATGCTTTTGTGAATGACGAGCTCTGGAAATATTTGTTTTTGCTTAAAAGTTCGCGCCTTCAATGCACCCAGGTATCGATATCAGTAATATCGATTATATCAAAAAAAGCAAAAAACTTTAATTTTCTTAAGAAAATGTATAAGTTTGGAAATTATTTCTATTACTCATTTGTTATTTCTCTGTATAATTAAGGTAGGGGCTTTAAAAAGCAAATTATGATGAACTGCTTTCGATATTTTGCCAAGTTGCTGGCATTTTTCAAAGGTCGAGCTGCGGTCACACAGTTGTGCAGCTTTTTGCAAGAAATTTTTTAAAATGCGTTAAGTATTGAAATTTCGGTTCCGAAACAAATTGACAGCCAGACGTTCGGGCACAAATGTGGCCGTGATCTATCCGAGAATCAAAGCGTTGCCAGAGAAAGATGCCCACGCCGGTCCTGAGGGACAATTCGGATGGCCAAACGTTTCCCTGCAGCGAAAAGGACGCCGCCGCGGAAGAGGGGAATCTGTTGCATGCCTCTGGAGTAGTGGAAGGAGCGGCTGCGTCCACCTCTGCGCCGGGATTGGGTGGCGGTCTGATGAGCAGCAGCTGGTGGTGGTAAGGTTCCATCACCTGCCCGTAATTGCATGCAGTTCACACCTCCGCTTCGTCCAATGCTCTTGCAACTTTTATTTACTTAGAAAGGCACAATGCAGGGCACATAAATAGGAGACTTTTGTTACTTAAATACGCAGCTTCCGATTTTGATACATTCCTCGTGAGAAAAATAGGTTTTATTTCATCAAAATGTTAATTAAAAGACATTAACAATGCATAAACATCTTTAAAAATATATTTTTTTCATTATTTTAATTAATTAAGTTATTTAAGTTTAAGTAAACTAGCTAGGTTATGCTATTGTCTTGACTCTAACTGTAGTTGCCCACACATGCCTTACGTCTTCTCTTATCTAAGTTGAATGTACCATCTTGAACCCGAGCTCTCTTCGTCCCTCTACCTCCACCAAATCGGTTTGTTTTTGATTCAGATCCAGGCGAACCTGGCTAGACTTTGATCAATCGATTGCTCCAATTTTGGCAATTGATTCGTAGCGATAGCATCGCTGTTATCAATTTAACTGTTAATTGAGCGCCAAGGCCTTCGCGCCTGCGCTCCGAAGCAGATATGTTATAAATGGGCTCTGGAATCGGAGTATCGTAGTATCTGTTAACTGCAGGCAGAGCAAAGAGTATAAAAAAACGCAGAACGCGTTCGGACCAAGCCGAAACCTTGTCAACTCGGTGGTTGCTCAGTTGTTGCTCGCACACGCGATCGCCCGGTTGACAGTTTCAGGGCCCTCCATCGTCGTCGGTTTATGGCCACTAATTTTCTACATTTTCCGGCCAGCTGTCCGTACCAATCAAGTGGAAACTCAAATGTCTGCGAATTTCCTCGAGCACGCCATCATCGTCATCGCCTTAATGCATTTCTAATTACCAGTTTTTCCTTACTGCGTTTATCCATACAAAAAAAAAACACTTTCTCTTTTTCGCTGACACATTTCTGGGCTCGTTTTTTGTTGGTCGCTTTGCCCATCGATCAGAAGTGCGTGGGCGTGTTTTATTTATAAAACAATATTTCGAAATTTATGGTGACAACAAAACTAACCTTGGTCCCTTTTTTCCGTTGGCCAACAAACAAACAAACAATGCGGTTTGACGGCATTCCGAAAAGTCAATTGTAAATAACTGCGGCTCGGGCCAACCGTTTTTCGAGCTCAAATCTAGAGCTTGCCTTTGCAATGGCCTGCCTGTCGGACATCGATTTGGCCACCTTGCACGAGAACCGTCTGGAGCAGCGCTGGCACTACGGCCTGCCCAACAGCGATCACCTGTACCATCAGCCTCTGCATCACCATCACCACCACGATGGCTTTAGTCCCATTACCCGCCTCTGTCTGGAGCGAAACCTCCAGAAGAAGCTGCACCAGAGAGACCTCAATGGGAATTGTCTGGATGGTACTTCCGATGGCAGTGGCCTGGCGGCAGGTATGCAACGCCGACGCTCCGGCACCTGGCCGTAAGTGACAAGCAGCTGGGAAGTGTTATCCTATCGATAAGGTTGCATGCCAAAGGCGGGATGATTTGTAATTCAAATCGGGAAGATGGCGCAATAAGTGCACTTGAAAATGCACTGCAAAAATACCTATAGAGTTAATATTTAAAGATTACCTATAATTATTACACCTTAAATAATTGATTTTTATGATATTTAAACCAATATACCAACCACATTTCTTATAAAAATGTTTAACTTAATATAAAATGAAGAAAGGGTAGTTAGTCTTAACTCTCAGTGTACGAATGCAAGCAGGAAAAGAAGACGATCAATTCGATTCCCTTGAAATCGATTGCATATTCGATCTCACATGTTTTTCTCCTTATCCCAGTCTCACCTTTCCATGTCGCCATTTGCATGTAAGATGATTTACAGTTGCTCGAAGTTAGTCTGAAACTTGATAAAGCAGAGAAAAGAACGTATTGAACAATTTGCTTAGTGAAACCTTCGAAATATTTAACAATGTTTCCCTTGAGACCGCATCAGCCGCCGGCGGCTGTTTTATTTCCGCTGCACAGCTCCTTGAGCATCGAGGAGTTTAACAATGTCAAGTGGAAGGACTTCAGTGATTGCAATAATAATTGCATTAAAGAGGAGGCAGTATTAATTCCCAAAAACAAACATGTACTAAGGTCTGAGTCTATAATAATTTTAAACATAATTCCTATTTTATCCTCTTTAATATTCTATAATTTCCCCCCCTTTTTCAGGCGCACTCGCAGCCTGAATGCCCCTTCGCCTGTCCAGCAATTCGGACCATGTGGCCGCATCATGAAGAACTCTGCCATGGTCATGCAGATCCAGGATCCGGCCAGTCAGCGCCTTACCTGGTATAAGCCACCACTCACTGTCCTGGTGATCAAGAAGGTCAGCGATGCCTCGGTGCTGGCGCCATTCGTCCAACTCGTGGACTGGCTGCTCCAGGAAAAAAACATGGTGGTGTGGGTGGAGTCTGCGGTGCTGGAAGATGCACTCCTCAACGAAGATTTGCGCTTCAAGGCCATCCGGGATAAGCTGGTGACCTTCAAGTGAGTTTTTTTAACCTATAAATAAAAGAAAATATGTAATTCTTGATTCTCCAATCCCCCAGAGATGGCCGCGATGACCTGACCGATCGCATAGACTTCATTGTCTGCCTGGGAGGCGATGGCACTCTGCTGTATGCCTCCCTGCTCTTCCAGCAATCGGTGCCGCCAGTGATGGCCTTCCATCTGGGCTCCCTGGGCTTCCTCACTCCCTTCCGCTTCGACAACTTCCAGGAGCAGCTCACCAGTGTCCTCGAGGGACATGCTGCCCTCACCCTGCGCAGTCGTCTGCGCTGTGTGATGCATCGCAAGGGCGAAAGGAAGCACGAGGCCAAGACCCAGGAGGTGGACCCAGATGGAGATGCGCGACCTGCTTCCAATAGCATCCTGGTGCTGAACGAGGTGGTGATCGATCGGGGTCCCTCACCGTATCTAAGCAATATTGACTTGTTCCTCGATGGCAAGTACATCACCTCGGTGCAGGGCGATGGCCTGATTGTGTCGACGCCCACGGGTAGCACGGCCTACGCGGCAGCAGCTGGTGCCTCCATGATCCATCCCTCCGTGCCGGCCATTATGGTGACGCCCATCTGCCCGCATTCCCTGAGCTTCCGACCCATCGTGGTGCCAGCAGGAGTGGAACTGAAGGTACTAGCGATACTAGCTTTTCTTTTGTTAGCACCTCCTAACTTCAGCTCCCCTTTTCAGATCTCTGTTTCCCCCGAAAGCCGCAACACCTCGTGGGTCAGCTTCGATGGCCGCAATCGGCAGGAGCTCTTCCATGGTGACAGCCTCCGGGTGACCACCTCCATCTACCCCGTGCCCTGCATCTGTGCCCAGGACCAGATATCCGATTGGTTCGCCTCCCTCGCCGACGGCCTGCACTGGAATGTGCGCAAGCGGCAGAAGTGCCTCGACGAGCTGTCGGACCTCACGGCATCCGGTTCGGAGGACACGCTGGACGAGATCGAGAATATGAAATTGTATGATGTTTAGTAGTGCGTAAGTCTCTGTTGGTAAGCGTAATCGTAGCTTAGCGTAGGGCTTTTAGTGCTTAGTCTTTTTTGCCTTTGTCTGTCTGCGAAAAGTCTTTTTATCTAGTTTGTAAAAGAACTCGAATAGTTGCCAAGTTATTAAGCAAAAAGTAAAAATAAAACAATATTTATTAAAATCTACTGAAATATTGTAAATTTCATCTAGAAATAAAGCATATCTTGCATATTTTGGCATAAATGCTTCAGTTACATATGCACATTTTGCCAATCGGAAGCCGCACATAAATGTACTTGAAGCTGTGCTATAATATGTGAATGTTAATTACAATTTCAATGAATAATTTAAAACTTATTTCCTACAATCTTTAAGAACCTAAAACCATATTTTAAGATTATAAATAAATCAAACACGTACAGTTCTGGCACACAATTCCCTCTTAATTAAATTGTTTTAAACATTTTTCCACCATTCTGAGAACCCATTTGGGTTAAGCACACTTTTGCCAAGTAGTTTTTTAAGACACTTTCAAGTTCTTCTGTAGATTAATGCTGCTTGCTGCAAACTGATTGAATATTTGTGTGTTAGAGAACATTGCCTTGTATATTTCGCATAAACACACCTTGCAATATAGATTATAGACTGTAAGTGTTTCGTATTTAGACTGGTTTTGGAGGAGCCCCTCCTCCGGCTCCCGTGGCCACTTGTTGTTGCATGTTGCTCACCTCGCGGCTGCCTTTGCTGTTGCCACGCACTTGGGCCTGTCAAAAAATATTAGTTTGCATCGATTTGGGTGCGAATCGAAAGTGGAGCTAAGGCTGTAGCTGTAGCTGGAGCTGTTTGTTGCTGAGGCTTCACGACGCGCCCTCAGGCGTACAAGCCGTGTTCATTACACGGCAAAGATCTTGTGGCGCCATTGTTCGTTAGCTCCGATCGTGTTTGCTGCCAAGTGCGAGTGTTTTTGCCTTTTTTGCCAGCCAAATTCAAGGTGTGCGCGGTGTGTTTTTTGCGTTGCGTTGTGTGTTTGCTGTGCGAGTGTGCGAGCTACAAGTGTGTGCGGTGCGGTGCGTGCCGATCTGGTCGTGTGAAATGCATAAAGCTCCGTAGAGTAGTCGACGGCTATCGTTGCCAGCGTTCGGTTGTGATTTTAATTGCGGTGGGAACTTGAGTCCAGAAATGAATCCAGAAGATATGCAGCGGGCGCAACAGATCGTCGACGAAGATGCCGCCTCGACGCCAGGCAGCTCGCCAGCTCCGCTGAGGAAAACCCTGCCCATAAGTTTGCTGGAAAAGCGTACTCAGTTTCGGTAAGAGAACTTGGTTGTATGTCCTTGAACTTGGCTATTTGTTCAAGTTTAATAAGTTCGCAGTTATATATTACGTTACTTTTAAATAATTTGGAGGGGGGGAAGCATTGACACTCATCATTTCTTAACGTTAAAGCCATTTGGAGCTTGTTAAAGTTAAAAAAGCCAAGAGCAGCCATTTAATTTTCGCGCCCTGCCAAATCAGTGTGACCGCAAATCCCGAATATACAAATACCCGTACCAAATGCTAGGATAGTAAACTTACTACAACGTGCGAGTCGGTCACACTAAAGTGTAATGGTGCAGGAAAAAAACAAATAAAATGGACCTATTGGAACTCGCGTTCTTCAAATCGCAAATTAGCAGCTAGTCCGCGCTTGTGTGAATCCGGGCAGTTGGCCAGCGTGTGAGGCAGGTGCATCGCGTTTGTGGGTCAAATCTAGGCCAAAACCACTCAAACACACACACGCTGACAGGTGCGCAGGTGACACACACACAAACTCGAAGTGACCACAATGACGTCCGCGTACAATAACATTCTGACCACCACCCCCTCGCCCGCTCAAACGGTTCCAAAGGCCAGTGGCTCGTCCTCCGCGGCCACCTCGTCCTCCAGCTGCATGTCCAATGGATCCTACTACGATGACCATGACAATCAGCTGCTCCACGTAAACAGCGGGCGCCAAAGCAGCGCAGCAGCATCCTCGGCCCCAGGTCCTGGAATAAATAACGGGACCGCTGGGAATGACATGGAGATGCGTTGGTGGTGGTAAGTGGATAAGCACAGTGGGGCTGCTTTAGCTTATCTTAATCGAAGTTTAAATTTAAAAAAAAAATCTATAAAAAGGTTGATGGGTGCTGAATATTTCAAGTATTCGCTTCTGATCCCTTTACTAAGTTTTTAATAAAAATGTAACCTTTAGAGACCTCAAAAATGTAATTATACTTAAAGTGAAAAACAGAACTCATTTGACTTTTTTTATTGTGAGGAATTTTAGTTAGTACTATTTTATTTCGCAATAAACCTTTGGAAAGGTTAAGTGATTTAAAAAACAGATGCTTTTTATGTATACTCGTACATTGTTTCGTATTTATTTTTGTTGTTATATTATATATTTAACCTTAGTTATTTAATTTAATATCTACTTTTGTGCCCATCACTGTTGTGCAAAACAATAAACGAAATGTATCCCATTATCATTTCGCTGGCAATCAATTAGAGCTGGCCGGAAAATGCTTCTCTTCTCTTCACTTCTCTTTTCACTCAAGTGGCCTGCACACATGTGTTGAGTACCGTTCGTTGTTTTCTGTCAAAATTAAACCTCTGTTAACACGTGTGACAAATGTGTATCAAAGTGGAGGCGAAGATAATCGATTTTGTTTAGAAAATGGTGTGTTTACCATGGAAAATTCATTCATTAAATATTTGTGTTTACGTACCATATTTTATAAGCCGCTGTTAAGCTCTCACAAACTGACTGTTATGGCTCTGTTAATTGATTTATAGGTTTCAGCGCTTGGCTTGAGTCCATAAATCAATAATCTCTTTGTTGAAATTAATATCGGCAATTAAGCACTTACAGGCCGCTTATTACATCGTTTATATAACAGTGAGTGTGCAGAGAACGACCTGTTGATAACAGCCGCTCTCTTGAACTCTCTCTCTCTCTCTCTTTATGCGATCGCGACGCGTGGCTTCGCTCAGCTGTTTACGATCAGTGATGACCGGCAAAAATCCGCCATAACTAGCGGTAAATAGCCAAATGACAGCCGTTTATTGTTTACAGTCGCTTGGCGCTTGCATACTTTTATTTTTGAATCGGAATCGCACACAAATCGTCAAATTTAATCACCTTTTTGGCGTCTCAGCTCAGTTATCGCATGATCCCCGGACAGCACGGTCGTGTTCGCGCTCTCTCCCCCCTTTACACCATCTCCCGTTTCCATCGTCGATCGCCGAGCGGTCTCGTTTTGTTTCGATTCGATTCGATTCGATTCGGTCGTTTACCTGCCGCCGATCACCGATCGCTGGTCAGTTTATATTTAAAGTTAAAGCCGCTGGCTGGTGTTACAGTTACTGTCTCTGGTGCTGGAAGTTTCGCCTTGGCTCGCGTTTTTTGTGCTAAAAAGAAAACAAAACAGATTATATAACGTGTAATTAGAGTACTTTGTTGCCTGTGTGCAACTGACCACTGGCGCTTGGAGCTTGGCGCTTTTCCAACGCAGACATGACTTGGCATTTCTGGGGTCTGGGCCCCCCAGCCCACTTTCGATTTCCTTCAATGGTCACTCCATCTAGCCATCTACCTAGCTATCAATACGTCAATTGCCTGCCGTCTCGAGCACTTGCACTAAATCGTGGAATTACAGTCTGGGTTGTTTAAGTGGAACTAAACTATGTTTGGTTTTTCTGTGACTCCCACTTAATGCAGTTTTATGATCTTAATTTTAATCGATAAATATGTATTACATCTTTTCTATTATTCCTTAACTTTTGTATTCTACGACTCATACAAAAACCTATAATTGGACCGCCAAAGATAAACCCCAAAGGGGTTAATTAATACAGTAAACGTGTGTGAGTATTTACACACAAAATAATCATATATATGAAAGAAAAAACTGTTGTTTGTGATAGGTAAACTCAGTAGTTGTACCTATTTATATCGTTTCTAATTTTAAATTTATTAGTTTGATCTAGACTTTACATTTTAATAATACCTCAAACTTAGTTTATCGTTATATGGACCAAGATGATATTCCTAATCGATAATAATAATCCTAATCGATTTAATATCGATATTTGCATACACAAGCATCGATATCTTTGATTCTATTCTTTGACGTATTGTGGAACACCTTTTTAAAAGCAACTTTGTTTCAGAAATATTTATTTATTGTGACTATCTCTTGTTTCCATATATACAACAAATGATTTATAGTTTAACGTCATAGATCTTTAATCTTATCAACAGATAGATAATATATATTGTAATTAAAAAACAAATATGTAGTTATACCTTTGTATTACCAGACCCCTACGAATAACAAGTATTTAATGACATTTGTAGGTTGGGCCCCTATAAGTACATACGACTGTAATAACTTGCAACCTTAGTACCTTTTGAACTGTTTGACGAAAGGCGTCATTTGAAATATATCACTGCCAACGCTCGCCAACGGCATGCAGGCACGTTGCGGCCAGGTGGTTCCACCGATCCGTGGGTTAAGCCTCGGATCCGATCCATCCAATGATAATCACTAAACTTAGTCGCTGGCGCACTGCGCATTTCGCTGCGCGTTTCGTCCGTTAATTGATTAATTCATTTGTGGCCGCTGTCGCTTATTTATTTCATGTGTCTTTGTGCCCATACATAAGTCATTTAAAATTCGCTTTATGCCCTCGTCTATTGTCATAGTCCGATTGCTACGGATGTAACTAGCGATTCCCAAGGGGCTTGTGATGTGGGGGCTGTGCCTGTGCCTTCCTTTGTTTATTTTACAGAACATTTCCAATGACTTTTACTTACTTGTTGCTTCCTGATGGCGGTAAAAATAGAAGACAGAGCACAGACTGTGGATCACGCGATCGGCGGAGAGTATAGATTTTTATTTTATTGTTATTATTATTGTATTCTTGTTACGCAATACATTTAATTGAAATTCCAATTAGAAGCGTTGTAGTCGGGGTAATGAATGATAAATTGCATTATAATCTAGTGGAAGTGGCTTTGTAGATTTATAAATTGCTGTAGAGCAGGCAAGCACTCCCCTTGAAAAGGGGATTAGTCTTATCAGGTTATGAGTTTGTGCTAAATTACAAATGCAGTAGTAATTATAAATAAATATGAGAGATTTCGAGGGTAATGAAACTATATTATATTAAACTATGCTTTATTAAACTATGCTATATTAAACTATGCTTTTTATTCCTAGTTCGACATAAAAAGATTTTAAGTTCCTAAGTTAGACTTCTAATAATTGGATTTTCGTAGGGATTTATACATAAATATTACTTTATACTTCATATCTTACATTTCTTATAATTATACATACTTTTCTAAGTCAAAATTCAGCGCAGAACTCTTCTTCTTTTTACTTCCTCTTTCTGTTAAGTTCCTTCCTCTTATCTTCCACTCAATGGAATCCAAGCGACCTCTGTTAATGAACTGTTGATGAGGCACTCTCGGAAAGAAACCGAAAACGATCGAGATTTTCAAGCTCATTGCGCACACAGGTCACGATTTCTAGATTAATGCCTGGCGATACTGTTATGCTCGGCTACCTTTAAAAAAAAAAATAAAGAGCTGCAGAGCGACTGCTTAATTGTGGTCTAAGTGGATCGCTTTTGGATTTCTCGTTTTTGGCTTATTAAAAGGTTGTTGACCAAAGCACCGAGCCGCAAAGACAAAGAGATCAAGAAAAAATTGTATTTAATTGTATTTCTCATTATAAAGTTAACTGTGTTTAGTACATCCAAGTCTTGTTTCGTGCCAATGGTTTTTTCTTCTTTTTTTTTGCCAATTGATTTATACTTGACATCGTTACGGGGCTCTGGCAGGCGATAAAAGTTGGCCAAGTCCGTCGACGGAAGCTGGCCAATGACGCATATTAAGCCTTGTCCCGCACCTTTCTTCCCCACATTTATTTCTATTTTTTTGCGATGGCTCTTGCGTCAAAGCCGGAACTACGCTCCGGTCCGTTAGGTTGGCCAGAAAAAAAAGCAGCCAAAACAAACTATTTGATTGCTAATAACAAATTTATTTTTGCACAAATTTCAAAAGAAACAAAACCGGTTGCTGGCCGGGCTATAAGAAAACCCAAGACTGACCGTTTTTGTTTATCAACTTTTACCACGCGCCAAAGCTGTTACCTTTTTATATCCCACAAAAAAAAAAAAAAAAATACACCTAATGTACGCCATTCTTTCGTCCCCCATTTTTGGGTAACCAAAACTTGGTTAACTTGGTTAACACCTCTGCCAAAGGGGAGCAAGGTTAATGTTATTTACATTCCGTGCGATTCAGGGCCACTTAAAGGGTGGGGGGTCTCACGAGTCCCAAAGAAATGCCAAGCTAATTTCCCAACCCAATTTCAGTGGACTAAAATGTTTTAGAAACATTGTACGAATCTCCTGTGTGTTGTGTGTGTGTTCAGTGATATTTAGTGACAAAAAAGAGACTTAAGAATGACGTGTCTGTCAGACATTGATCTGGCCACCCTGCACCAGCATCGTCTGGAGGAGCGCTTCAGCTACAAGTTGGCCTGGAGCGGCTCGGGTCACCATCAGACCCAGTACAATGATCTCCTGGTGCGCCACAATGCCTCACTGAAGCTCCAGAGGATCACTCAGAACAAGGCCAATGTGGCTAGTACCAAGGCCAGGGATCAGGTTGCGACCAGCGAGAACTTGGTTAGCTCTAAGGAGAGCCAGCAGGCCAAGTTGGAGGAGGAAACGGATGACGGCTACTTCGATTCCTCGACGCGGCGTAGACGTAGCGGAACCTGGCCGTAAGTAATCCGAACCAAACAAAACTGACTCGCAGTAATCCGAAGCAGAGCTATAGATATCCGCGATAAGCTGAATAAACAATTTAAATAACACTGGGAAAAAATGTGGGGAATATTTGGTGAAAATGATAGATTTTAGAGCGAATTTATGAGGTTTGTTAGCCAGTATATCTTTAAATATTTAAATTCAATGATATAATTGACTCTAAGCAATGATTTTATTTTAAATTCTGAAGAAGAGTTCTTAAAACATTCAGTTTTCTTTGCAAAAAAAATAATTCTAGGCCTTAAATATTATTTTACTGAATAAAACATAACACAAAGCTAAGGCTTTATTTATTTAATGATGATCTAAGCACCCATCGTAAATAATACATGTAAGTAATTGATTTTGGGCCCAACTATTTGCCTAAGGGCGGCGGTTATCTCTAAGTTATCAGCTCGCTCGCTGAACATTTGTAGTCGGCATGCTTCATTGATAAGGAGGAGTGGTGTCTGTAATCAAGTGTTTACCTTGTCACCCCGGCTTATCGGGGGTGTGGGAAGTGTGTTGTGTGGTGTGCATTTAGGCGCACTCTGTTTACGCAGATCAAATCGGCTAATTATATATACACCGAACTTTGTATCAATTTCACAACTGCTTTTCACCTATCAGCATGATGGAGCAAAGCGTATTTTTTTATTTATCAATAAATGTGGGGTTTTGTGGCCTGCACTTAGATTTAATAAACAAAATTTTCCAAAGTCCTTGACCTTTCTGCATAGTTCAGTTCGTTTGTGTGGCGTGTTGTCTTATTCATTTTTCATTTTTTGGCCACTTAAAAACGAGTTTGTTAACACCTCGCTTAGTGGCACTACGACGGCGGCGCCGTGTGTTAATTTATGGCTATCCGAGATGTCTGTAGGTTTTTTCTTCTCCAGCTACTATTTTTTTACGGTTTGTTTGGAACTCGAGAACTTGAGACGCCAGTGGGGTCTGTCTGTGTTTGGAATCGGTGCCAGTTTGTGCTTGGCGCCAGTCATAAACCAAAGGCAACAGGTAGATATATATTTAGATATGTATGGTATGTTCGAGTATCTTGAAATATATTTCGATTCGGATCGAATGCGGATTGACAGACGCTTGCTCGTGACCGATTTGGTATGCCGTAATCCAAAGGTGTCCAGGTCAGCCGGCTTGAAAACGCATTTGCATGGAAAGTCTGGGCGTCGAATCGATTATATAGTAGTCCCCCCTCATTAATGCCCGCGGGAAATTGAAAATGATTGGGACTTTGGGCTTACAGAAAGTCAATTAATTAACGAATTTTAAAGCCCCGTCATGCTGACGCTTCGTGCATATCTATCCGCGGTATTTAGTTAGTGGCTACTTAAGTACCCACGTACCCTCATCGAGCTTCCAGTTCAGTTGGTTCCCGGGTAGCGATCGAGGAAGTGTGCTGGGTTAGCGGGAGCTTACTGTGAACAATGACGAGTAAGTGAATGAATGAATCTGAATTTCCTTCGAAGTCATTATCATTATTGTATCGAATCAATGGCGCAACGAGATCATGACCATCGGTTGTCAACACATCTTCCTGCAATGCATCAGATCAGAACAGATGCGTCATCTGTCTCGCTTGTATGTAGTTCCCTTTCGGCCAAGTACTCCTTTCGACCAGGTTTTTTGTCTTTTCGTGAGTCAGTGCCAGTGAGTACGATGGGCATTGTGTCGTTGAAAGTGATTAACAATGTTTAAAGAGCTGAAGATAAGGAAACACATTAAGGAAAGCTAAGCTAAAAGCTAATAAATATTATTTGTTATCAAAATATGATGAGTATATTTATAAAATGAGTATACACCAAGTGGCAATCAAATAAGGATTTTTGAGGAGAAAAAAGATAGAATATATCTAGTTATTTATTGAAAAATGAACAAGGACTTAACTGGGGTTTAATCAATCAATTAAAAAATCTTCATTATATATATTTTCCTAAGGAATATAATTATTAAGAAAATACAAGGATCATTTTTATAGTAAATATCAAAGTATAGAAATTAGGGAACATTTTTAAGATCGGAGGACTATCTGCTCCTTGGAAACATTTTTTTTATTTTGTTTAATGAGAAAATGTTAAAATGATAATGATTATTAATGGGTTAATAGTTTTTTCCACAAAAACAAAATATATGGAAATATTAAATAAACAAATATACAAATTTATTCAAACTTTTTAAGCCATAGAATTTTGTCTTAAATATTAATTATTTTGTAAATTAAAAGTTTACATTTATCCCACTGTGCTGATTCTACGAGGCCCATGGTTCAGAGGTCTGGTGCAGCATAGTCTAACTTATGGCTCATTAAGCTCTTCTATACGCTCTCTTCTTCGTTCTTCACTCTGTGCTCCTCCTCCCTGCTCCTCTCTGTCTTCTTATTGCGCTCTCTTTATTGCCTCTTTGTACCTCTTTGTGCTGAGTCATCTCGCATTAGCACATCAATCAAAGCCGTTAGCCAGCGATGCTCGGCACCCCCGCACTCGAACCCACACTGGCACACGCACTCGCTCTCACAGCACCAGACAGCTCTCTTCCGGCTCTCTTGGCCAGGCAGGCGCTCTTCCCCCGGACAACCTCGCGCTGCCATTCGGCGAGTTAGCATGTGCAATTCCTGTTTGTTTGGACCTGAGATTCAACAAGTTTATTTGCGCTGCGGCCACCTCCGACGCCGCTGCCGCCGCTGCCGCCTCAGTCGTGTTGTTGTAATGAAAACAAAAATATAAATACGTTATATACCTTTATTTTGTGTTTTCGATTCGACCAAATTGGCCTGTCAGTGATTTTGTAACCTTCGAACGAGCAGCAGCCGCGCTCGCAGCGAAAAATTCCAACACGTTTTCGATTTCTGTGGCCAAGTGGTGCTAGGAAAAGCCACAAGAGAACAAAAAGCTTAATAAAAAGGGTGTGACCATTGAAATATTCTTTTAAAAGGGAAATATTTATGAGGAGCAAAGGATGCAGCATCCCAAGTTGAAACTGGCAACGGCCTTGCAGCGCCAAATCTCCGAGGTTGAGGTGGAGCAACAGGTGACCCAGGTGGCGCCCGATCCGCGTATTTTGAGGTCTATATTTAGTAGTAAAGATCTTCTATATATCTCTCTCTACCTCCTAAAGCATTAATATAAATACAATCTTCCTTTGATTCCTTCCAGGCGCACCAGAAGTCTGAATGCTCCGTCGCCCTTCCAGCAATTCGGACCATGTGGACGCATTATGAAAAACTCCGCCATGGTGATGCAGATTCAGGATCCGGCCAGTCAGCGCTTGACTTGGTACAAGCCACCATTAACCGTTCTGGTGATCAAGAAGAAGGACTCGCAGGTTTTGCTGCCATTCGTCCAGCTCGTGGAGTGGCTGGTGCAGGAGAAGCGCATGGTCGTCTGGGTGGAGTCCGCCGTTCTCGAGGACAAGCTGCTGCGGGACGATTTCAATCTAGAGGCGGAGAGCGCCAAGTTCCGCCAAGTGCATGGGGATTACGCAGGAGTGAGGGCGCGATTCCTGGCGCTGCGCGAAAAGCTGGTGACCTTCAAGTGAGTGTGATCCTAGGAAGCTATCATCTTCCTACATTTTCTTAACCTTTTTCCTATTATTTATTCCCTCAGAGATGGCCGTGATGACCTGACCGATCGCATTGACTTCATTGTCTGCCTGGGTGGCGATGGCACTCTGCTGTATGCCTCCCAGCTGTTCCAGCAGTCGGTGCCACCAGTGATGGCCTTCTACCTGGGCTCCCTTGGTTTCCTCACGCCCTTCCAGTGCGACAATTTCCAGGAGCAGGTGACCAATGTCCTGGAGGGCCATGCTGCCCTTACCCTGCGCAGTCGTCTGCGTTGCGTGATGCATCGCAAGGGTGAGCGTCGCAAGGAGTCGCTGCTGGCCTCGGCCAGTGGCAGCAATCTGCTCAAGCCGAATCTGCACAGGCAACTCAATCATATGGAGCTCAGCAATGGATCACCCAGTTGGTCCGCCAAGTGCAACAATAACAACACGCCGGACAATAGCATCCTGGTGCTGAACGAGGTGGTGATCAATCGGGGACCCTCGCCGTATCTGAGCAACATCGATATCTTCTTGGATGGGAAGTACATTACCTCGGTGCAGGGCGATGGCCTGATTGTGTCGACGCCCACGGGGAGCACGGCGTATGCGGCAGCAGCTGGTGCCTCGATGATCCATCCCTCCGTGCCGGCCATTCTAGTGACGCCCATCTGCCCGCACTCGCTGAGCTTCAGGCCCATCGTGGTGCCAGCTGGAGTGGAGTTAAAGGTGAGTGGAGGTCTTAACTTGAAGATTTTTGCTTTTAAATTGAGTTAACCTTTATGACTCAACCTAATTGATGGGCTGAAAGTCGTGATTTATGCTTTAGCAGTCGGAACTCATAAATAACTTCCCTCTCTCCCCTTCACAGATATCAATTTCACCTGATAGCCGCAACACCTCACGCGTCTCCTTCGACGGACGCAACGACCAGGAGCTGAATCACGGGGACAGCCTGAAGGTGACCACGTCCATCTATCCCGTGCCCAGCATTTGCTCACAGGATCAAATCTCCGATTGGTTCGACTCCCTCGCCGAGGGCCTGCACTGGAACGTACGCAAGCGCCAGAAGTGCCTCGATGAGCTCTCAGACCTGACCACCTCCGGATCGGAGGACAGGCTCGACGAGTTCGACAATCTGAAGATCGAAGCGTAGTGAACCAACCCGTGTACCAACCCAGCTGACCCCCGGATTCGCAGTTCGTTAGCGTGGCCAATTAGCCTAGTTAGTAGTCCTAGTTCATAGGGTTTGCTTGTGTGCAATTTTTATAGGGCCTAGTAATGTAGTGAGAATACTCTGTTGTACAATATACACATCATAAATCGATAAATCGCTTGGTTGAGTTACAATGTTAAATGTTTGTTTAAGCTAGACAAATTCCGTTGTTGCTTAAGAACAAAACCTGCTTAGGCCTAGCTCTTAAGTTTCTATTATTGTGTAATATCTACTACGATTAATTGCGTCGAGTGGGCTAAGTACTTAAGCCGTCTCGCGTTATCTGTACAATTCGATGGAGGTAATAAAAACTGTATTATTTACTTAAAGCGCCACAAAATCCATTCTGTTTGTATTTCTACGAAGCAACAGGCCAATAAAAATGCAATTAACTAGATAGGTAAGGGGGAACGGAAGCCATCCGCAAGGACACTTAACCGGAAAAGGCTCTTAAAAGGCGGAGAATTAATGGCAGTGCTAAGCCGGGCAATTGGTCAATGTCGAAACGTACAGGAAACTGATTGCCTCCAAGATGGATGGTAAGAAATTAATCATAAAATGATTTTTCTTTCAGGATTTCAACGCTAGTTCGTATGAAACATGACTTAAAGTCAAATTAATCTGTAAAGTGGTTTTAATGTTTGATTAAGAGGCCTAAAAGTATGCTTTTCTTCTTAGTAAGATATGAATGATTATTTTATTTAGGTTTCCCCGACAATTGTCTGAGTGTAAAAGCCGTACCATAAATCAAAAGCATAAAATAAAAGCTGGCAATAAATGTGACTAGAAGTGTTCTATGCCACCACCACCACCACCACCACCGCTACACCCTACACCACACCCCTTCCAATTGCCAGCAGTGTGTGTACGTGCGAAGTGCGTTTATTATCAATTTTCACGCTTTTCCAGCGCTGGTTTTCCCCGCTCCCCAAAGAGCGAGCAACAAGTGAAGAGCCGAGCCTTGCCGCAGCTTCCTTTCGCTTCGGTCTTTCCCTCTGACTGGCGGATAAAAGCGTTGCGTATTATCCGAGCCATCCTATTGGTAGTCCCCAGGACACGCCCCCTTTTCGGACACTGCGCAGGACGAGACTGAGGCCGAGTTCGAGTCCGAGTCCAAGTCCTTCGGCCCCGCTTATATGTGTAATGTGTGGAGTGTGTGTGGCTGCCAAGTGAAATAAATGGTTGAAAGCCCATTAAATTAATTTTTCTTTTATTCGTAATCCTTAGCATATGCCTTGCTCTATATTCTGGCTTTATCTCAGTGAATTTGGGTTAGGAATATGTTTGGGTTTAAGTAATATATGCAAAAGTAAAAGTTTAAGGTTATGGGTAACTTGGGTTTCATTTATTTAGGAAGTATATGTAGAGCTGTTCTTTATACTATCCCAGAAGGAGTACGATCTGAACTATATTTCTATTATTAAATTCCATTAAATTACATGTATTTTTAGTGGAGCGATAGCAAATCAATCTTACCTACACCTTTATATATTTCACATGTTTACACTTCCTTGAATTTGGACCATCATTTTCACAGAAATATATTCCCTAATTAATAAGAATCTAAATAAAACAGAAATGGTAATGAATTTATGACTTTATAACCCATTTTTAAACTTCAGCTTCTGTTCCTCCACTAACCACAAAATCCCTTTAAGGAATCCCTCAAGCAATGACTTTCACTTGGCGAACTATAAAAGGACCTCCCACGGCTTTGTCAAAGCCTTTTCATTTCGCAGCAATATAAAAATGCAATAATAAATTCCAAATATTTGTGGAATTTCTTAATGAAGTCGCCTGGCCCGTACTTCGGCTAAGACAAATGCCAAGTGGAAAAGGCGAACACAACTATGTTAGGTCGGAGAAGGAGCTGTGAGCTGTGAGCTGCGAGCTGAGAAGATGATGTGGCACGTGTTGATATTTCAATTGAATGCCACCAAATATGCGACACCAGCCCAAACCCCAACTCTCTTCGGATCATCCCCAGGCCTGCAAGGGAAAATGGAAAATATTTCCACCACACGGGTGACATTTGAACTTTTACTGGGGGTTGCCCGCCCTCCTACTTCTCTCACATTTAAATAGATTTCGCAAATGCTAATGACAGCTACCAGGATCGAGGATTGTGTGTAGCATTTCAAACAAAAGGAAATTAAACATTTGCGGCCGAATGAGTTTTCCGGTTTCCTTTTTTCCCGTCTCGATTGTGATAAAACTTGACCACAGTGATTCTGGCCAGAGATTCTTGTTGGAGTGACCCGCATCACTTTTGGAGCGCTAAGCCGACCGCATTTGTCATCGATTTAACCCCCAGCATATGAAGTTAAGCCGTCATATGTGGCAAATTCAATTTGTCAGGCCCAAACATAACCCAAGTCCTTTTTAGCAGCCGCCCAGCAACTGCCCCTTTTAATCCTGGCGCTTGAGTGCCCTGTCCCAAAAGCATTTCTGCATTTATTGTATTATTTAATGCCATCAGTCCTGGCCGATTTCTAGTCCATTAACTTTGAAGTTATTTTGGCGTCGCCACTTTAACACTTCAATGGATCTCTCCACCTTTTATTTTTTTTATTTCTTTATGGCTCCATTGTAGTTCCTGCCTGTGATGCTATTTTATCCTGATTTTCCTTGGAAGAACTTTACGCAATGAATGTGTTTGAAATCGATTTGTAAGTGGCACGGTTTCGTATTGGTTTTGTGCCTTATTTTAAAGGAAAATTATCTACATTTTAATTCAATTAAAGAGTTATTATAAATGTTGTTTTTTCACGTTCTACACCAGAGATTGTTTGATTAAATTAAATTAGTAGTTAAAATATCCATTTTATAGCATTCTGAAAAACTTAAGACCACTTCAAGATGGGTTTCTTGTAAAATCAAGGCCCTGCCTCCCTCCATTTAAGCCTGTTTACGTTTTTATATCCATTATCCACACTTCAGATTTTGTTTCGCTTTAATATCTTTACTTCTTTATGCTAATTTCAGGGCACTAAACGTGATCGCAAAGCTACACAATCATCGTGGAGGCTTATAAATATTTCTGGCTTGGGTCTGCGACTCTCCTCTGTTCCAATCTTCGATTCAGTCGCGTGTCGTTTTCCAATCGCTTCGGTTCTCATCGTACAAGTCCCCGTATCTGTATCTGTATCTGTCCGAGCTCCTCATCCGGTTAGCTGCATAAATTTACAACGGATTAATTGTAAGTGGAGTTCACCTTGGAACGCGCCATCAGGTGGTTTCAATATCGCCAGCTTGCCGGCATCGAATTTTCACCGGAAATTGGCCAAATCAGTGCAACAACACGTTCATCTCCCATTTTCCACCCGGGGGCAATGTCCTGGGGGGACCTGCAGCACACCTGTTACACCTTCGCCTAACAAGTGAGCGCAAATTGTGACCTCGTTATGCTGCAGAACGTATGATTTACACACGTCAAGGAATAAGTTGGGGTCTCAAAAGTGACTTGAAGATGTTAATCTGAAGCGGGAGTTACAGGATATCACGGAAAGGATAGAAGAATATTTATGAAAGAATCTTAAACTTAATAAAAGTCGTTTTGAGCGTTGCCGGTATTTTTTCTAAGAGGTGTTTTTATGTTAGGCTTTTTTAAAATAATTAAATGCTCTTTAATGACCGAAGATAACTCAACCAAAACCTGTTTTTAAGTTGATTGTTAAAAATCTATTTTTGAAAAGGGGCTTTCATTATCCATAAATATTCCAAGTAAGTAATTAATATTATATTTGTGAATGCGTTACTATGTTATTTTACTTATGTTATTTTAATTATTTTGATATATTTATAGTGATTCCATTTTATAAATATTTAAAAATGAAGATATAATGAACATTTGCTTACTGTTCTTCGAAAAAAAAGGAAAACTTAGATTTATTCTGTATTAATCAATTCTAAAGCATATTTATATTAAAAATTCTTTAAGAACTTAGAGATTATCATATATCAAAGTAGTTTACCAGAATAATTTGCACAAATTTATAAAATATATATTATATCTCATAATAATAATTAATAATAATAATAATAAATAATGTTAATATTAAACAGTTTATCAGTTATGACATAATTATAGGCTTCCTTAAAATACGTTCCATAAAGAAAGGAATATTTACTAGCTCTTTAATATAAAAACCCTCGAATTTCGTTGGTCTTAAGAAAACCCTGAAAATCGACTTTCGCTAAAATCTATATGTAAAAACCACTGAAGATGTCCTTACTCCTAGACCCAGATCCCGCTCCCGCTCCCGTTTCCGTTCCCCTTCAGCGTTTGTCCCTTAAAATTGATTTGCCACTTAGGAAGCGAAACGAAAATCAATTAGGCATAATATGCGTGCGTGTGTGCGTTCGCCGAGTCGAGGGCAACCCCAAAACGCGTTGCATACTTATAGGCGAAACGCAATTGACAGTGAAAATAAAATCAAGCAGCACACACACACACACTCGCGTGCATATAGAACCAAACACAATGAAGGCAATTGAGCAGAATCATTGCCGTTGGCAGTTTCCATCAATATGCCGAGGGAGGAGAGCGGGGGATGGGTAAGAGAGTGTGACAGCAGGAGAGCGGGAGAGCAAAAGAACGGGAGAGTGACAGAACGGATAACGGGAATGTACTGCAACAGGCAGACAACAAGTGGCAGCGCTGCCAGCATAGCTGCTTCTTCCTCTAACTTCTCCTGCTCCTGCTCCTGCTCCTCCTGCTCCTCATGCTCCTGCTGCTGCTGCTACTGCTGGCAAAACTTGCCGCACTGTGGCTCAGGCCACATCCTGGGCGCAGTCGATGGCCGTCGACGTCGCCGGCGCCTCGTGCGCCGCTGGCCAGCGCATCGCGCCCGTTCAGTCGTTCAGTGCGAGATGAGATCTCGTGGCTGATGGACGTGCCCGTTTCCCACGCTCGCAGTGCAGCCTCAGCACCAGAAAAAACACTTGTGGCACCCTAGTTAGCACCGCTTTTTAGTTCCGCTGTTACCGTTAATCACGCTCAACACTATTCCCAACAAATGTGCGCCTAAAACCGTGTCAAAATCCGCCTAGAAGTTCAAGCAGCAAGCAACGGCCAAAAAATCAACAAAAAATATGTGAAAACTCGAAAGATATAAGGGTGTAAGTTACACGGTTTTTTTTTTAATATCTTTTAAAAGTTCCTAAAGCTCTGCCTTAATCTTCAGTTTTTTGTGCAAGCTCTGTTTTAATTATTAAGTCGAAAGTCATCTTAATTGTTGTCACTTAACTTTCTGGATGCTGTCAAGCTTTCAGTTGAATTTTTAGTTAATTAGTTTGATTTGCTTGCAGTTCTTTATAAAGATACATATAGAATATTATTTTAAAGCTTATTTTTTGTTGATGATTTGTACTTTTGTACAAATTGTGTTAAGTAATTTTAAAGCTTACTTTCTTATTTACAGGTATTGTAATTCTTAACGATGAATCCAAGTTTTTTCCATTTACAAATATTGAAATATTACTTTATTTAAAGGCAGCAAAAATATTTTTATTTTGGCTTTAAATATTAAATTTGTGGTAGATTTTGTAAATTTAATTTTTCTCGAATTAAGTGTATTATAACCTTTACAATAGTGCCTTTAAAAATTTAACTTCACATCTTATTTAACGCGATATCGTGATAACGCTCCATAAATCATTTAATTTATTATTAAATAGCTAATAATAGCCAGATTCATCTTCCCCTTAATCTCCCTTCGCGTACGAACAAGCTATAAACATATATCAATCAAAAACTCAATCGAAATTTGCATTTTAAAGCGGCTACAACTGCCTGTTTATTTATACCTACAAGTATTTATTTATTAATCGATTTGATTCGTGGCTGGCAGGCACATACATAATAATTTTTTTGCTTGACATGGCAACCCCTGCTTAACATGCTGCGAAAAAATCGAAGACAAATAAAAGTATTAACAAATATTGATGTAAATACCATTTACCTTTCATTATTTGCGCTGGACAAATAGCCGCAAAAGCCCATTGAGTGTGGCATATTTGGGTATTGAATAATAAATCCGTATGTATTTCTTTATTCAAAATATTTACCCTTGATGGACCGCAAACTGGAAAGCTAATTTTGCAATAACTTGTGGGTTTAATATTAATTATGACTAAAGCTATTAATCATTAAACATAATAAAACAAAGGAATATATTTTGTAAATCTATATGTACAATTCCTGTTCAGCATCTCCCAGAATATCCTCTTTTTCTTGGCTCTCCTCTTGTTGGCCAACGACCTTGCCTCGAGCCAACTGAAGAGCAAACACTCCCTTGAAAGGAAAACCACTTCAGTTCCTTCACAAAACACAAAATCCACAAGTGGCCGCCACTGACAACAGAAATCGCTGGGCCACCGGAGACATTGCGAATCCGTTTCAAGCATCTTTATTTAAACGACTTCTCATTTGGCTTTCACTTTTCCATTTTTTTTGTTAATTCTCCCTTAGGAATACTCCAACAACGCACAACCTCACCCGCCAAAAATCCGGCAAAACATCAACTGGAAAATTGCAATAGAACACGCCAGACATACACAGCATCCTCCCCATCATCCGTCCCCCGAAGCCACAACTCTGCAGAAAAAATTCCTGGAAGAAATCCCAAGGAGGAGGAGTCGTCTATAACAAAAACCTCAGGTGGGTATTTCAGGGAATTACAGTAAATAATGGGGTAAAGGAGTCTTTTACTAAATTAAGTTAACTTGAAAATGAAGAAGGTTTAAACTCAGATGAGTATTTTTTATTAAAATAGAGTTATAAATACCAAAATGCAAATAAATAAGGCAAAGAAGGATATGAATATTTTCAGGAAACTCTTATTTAATTTAAATTTAGAAAAGAAAACTCCAAAGAGAATGTTTTACCGTAAAACCCCTTTGTTTTCCAGTTCCTTATATTCAGTTAGAGCTTGCTTACCTCTCCAATGATCCAACTGATCTATGTTCTCCACTTAAACACGTCTCAAGAGCTCTACACTTTATAGTATTTGCGAATATGATTGCCTGGCAGTGTCGATTTGTGCTAATTAGCTTAAAGGGGGTCTCATTTACACGTTCCAGATGCAGCGGCCACCGTTTTGCAATTAAAATTGCAATTATAGATAGTAAAAAAAACTACAGAATCATCGCAAATTTGTACAGCAATTATATGTGGAATATACATAAAAAAAAACTGGCTTGAAGGGCTCTCAATTCCTGGTCGATTATATAGGAAAACCAGTTTACTGCCTTGTAGAAAATAAAGCCAGTTGAGGTCTCTTCAACCTGCGTGTGCCCGCCGTCTTCAATGTCAAGCTCAAGTCCAAGCTCAGGCCCAGAAGCTTCTCGTTTAAATTAATAAAAATCTGAAAAATGAGCACGATTTAAATAAAGTTGCGTGTCGATGCGATGCTTAGAACCTGCTAAAATTTTGACCGTCGGCAGTTGAAAAATCTTAAGCAATTAACACAAAAGCCCCGCAACAAAAACAATAGTGGCGACCAGCAACAATTAAAATAAAGGCAGTAGCAGTAGCGACAGCCAGCAATCAAAAGAAATATCTGATGAGGGAACATAAATAATGAATTAAACAATCGCATTCGTCGCATCGCATCGCACATGCAGGCAGCTCTATGTAATAATTTACAATGTATTTTATATACTCTACGTAGCTGGCAGGTTTAAATGCATAATTTAATTAAATAAATAAACAATTTAAAGGGCTATCAAGATGTAGCAATTAATTTAAATAGCATTTGATTATAAACTATAAGAAACAGAATTAATTAAATTAAACAGCCTCTTCAAAAGGGCATTCCTCTATCGCTTTAATGAAATTTTTGTCATTCCTTAATAATTAATTCCTAATTAATAACAAAAAAATCTATAGCAGAGCACACGCGCCACAAAAACAATTCTAATTCAATCCAAGTCATAAAAAATTTATAAACAATTCCTTCAATCGTAAAACTCAAACTTGAAAATCTAAAAGCATTAGCATAATCCAATAAAAAAAGGAAACTTTTGTTCTGTTTCGATTCTCCCACGACCATAAATCCGAAATTGCATGCCAATTGATAATAAATATTTATTAAAATGTGTTTTACACACTTTTCATTGTGCATTCATTGGAAATGCAAAGCCAAAGCAAAGCTCCGACAATTCGCCATATACTAACTAAGCGGCTGGGCATAAAAAACTTAATTCGTTTATTAAGCCTCTGGCATCACGCCAAAGTTTTTAGTTTGAGCTCAGAGCGCCGACTTGTCGGTAGAATCCGCGGAATGAACGATCCCCCCGATGTGCTTCAGATCTGAACTCGGTGCGAAAACGAAAGTGCACTCTAGTTGGATAACCATCAGCACTTCCTGAATGCAAATAATACTGCCTTGACTTCTGATTCACAGAGTCTGAGTCGGAGTCCCCCGGCTAATTGAGATTTCTGTGCGCGTTTCTGGCGGCTATAAGTGATCGTTAACCACATCAGTATCGGCTGTTGCACCAGAGTTCTATATAAATAGCCAAGGCCTTCGGGCAATTCAGGTTCATTAGTGCAAGTGATATTTCAGAGACAAGAAGAAACGGAGAGAATTGTGCAGTTTGAAAAGTGGTTTGTCCTTTAATTTATAAAATTTAATCAAAGGAAAGCTGCTGGGTGAGCTTATCACAGATTGGGGGATTAACAAAATATTTAAAAATAATAATAGTGTATATTCTAAGTAACTTAAGTCTAAACTAACCACACTATAAACTAAAAACAGACCTCGGTCATATAATAATTTAAGTGCTAATTACTAATTTAAAGTTGAAAAACTAAGTCGGTTAATATTCCGACTTTTAAGAACTCCCACTCTTGACAATCTTTCTTTTATTTATATATATTTTTAAGAGATTTAAGTCCTGCTATATTTTATTAAATAAACTATACTCTCTCCTCTATAAATATATTTTGATATCAATGCTCTAGCTTGTTTTATGCCCAGGTAGCGTCTATATTTAGAGTTAACTAAATTCCCTTTCCCATTTATCGTGTAATTAATTGTCAAACCAAAGCAGATGCTAATTATAGTGATACCATTTTTTGTATTACTATAAGCTTTGTTTTTCCCGTAACTAATTTGAGTTGATTTTAGTTGATTTAATCAATTAAAATAACAAATTCGTGGCTGCTGTTTGCAACGCCCCACAGTGGGGTATTGGACCCGAAAAGTGGCGATCAAATCAGGTGGGCATATTTTGGATGGAGACTTTTTTTTTCTGTTAGCCATGACAGAACTAAGTAAAAAAAAGTTGTTTGTTTTTAAATTAAATTATTTTTTTTATTTTTAAAATTTAAATTAATGTTTCAAAATTTGTTTTAGTATGCAATTTTTTTTTGTTTTTAAGAATTTTGTAACCAAATTTTTACATAAGAAGTTTCAAAATATTCTAGATTTTAAGGAAAAATTTTATCAGAATCGGACTACTATATCTTATAGCTGCCATATAAAAAATAGTTTAATTTATTTAATTTTCTACCAAGAATACCAAGTTAAAAAAAAAAATCATTTTTAATTATGTATTATTTATGACTTAATAATCTTACAAAATTTTATTAACATTGAACAACTAATTTTTATAAAAACTCGAAAAATGTTCAGAAAAAATACTAAAAAAACAAAAAACTTATTTTCATTTGGTATTTTTAGTCTTACCCAATAATTAAAAAAAATAATTTTATTTTTACGTAAGATGTTATTTATTTATTTAATTTCGGTTTTTTTGGAAATCATTGTTTGTTTAATCTTCACTAAATGAGTAGCTATTTGTTGAAGAAGTCTCATTGG
>VNKF01008676.1:0-14280 GCA_008044355.1 Drosophila lacteicornis
GCGGCTGCATCAAATTTTCAAGGCCATTGGAAAACTTTATGATCCTAAGAAGAACTTTAAGTCCATTTGTCTTAAAGTTTGATGAGGTAAAAGAAGAGTATTGTTGTGAACATTAGGTAAAACAGAACGCAAAGTTCGCGCGCGCGATTTTTTTTCTCAAAAAAATTTCTTCTTTCTTACCATCCTTCTCATTCTCGATTTTGTTATATTATAACTTTAGGATCCCGACGACTTAGAAATGGATGTATAATATTATTTAGCAACATTGTAACCAAAGTATTTATGTATATATGTATACAAATTAAGTGCGTACCTTAAAATTCTTATAACTGGTTTAGTAATTAATTATTGTTTGTTTTGATTCTAGGTTATTATGCACAGCTGATTTTTGACTTTGACATTAAACGAAAATAAGGACATGGAAGGTCCTTTATAATTTGATATATAATATAATCTTAATACTGAAATAAAAAAATTAAAAAAAATGTTAATTACTACGTATTTTAATTGTAAAATTTTTGATTTATTTATATTTCACGTATAAGTGTATTTAAAGTGTGAAAAGTGTCCACAATATATGTAGACACAGTATTTACGCTAAGCGCAATTTGACAAAAATTTTAAGCTTCACAGACCACTGTACCGCGACGAGCACACAGACAGGCGCTTGAATTTTGTGTATTCATAATTTGTCAGTGTGCGTGTTTGCTAGCATTTTGTATGGGAATTAGGCAAAACTTTAAAGATTTATTGTGGCTAAACTAAGAGCGCCCCCAACATAATTTTGATACCCAAATGCTAGTTGAAGTACCCCCTATCTATGGTTTTTTTTGTTTTTTTTTTTTTGGAAGGGGCTCCCTTAATAGACAATTACCAAAATTTATTAAACAGGTAATAACTATTGGTCTCTCACTCTCTCTTACCGTTTCTTCACACATTTCAAAAATATATATCCCGCCAAAAACAATAATGTGTGCAAATGCCGAGTTCAGGAGTTTAGAAGAGCAGATAAAGTTATAGTAGTTTCATTGTTAGAGGCAAATTCAATAATAAGGCCTTTGGGCAATATAAAACATTTGCATAAATAAAGGCCTGGAAGGAAATAGTTCCCTCGATGTCATATTTGGTTATGACTTTGATGAGCACCATAATATACATATCACGCTCGGTGACTGAGATAAACCCGTCACAGGTGACGATCACCACCCGCTGACAAGAGTGTCTGGCTGGACAAATCCTTCATGGCGGAGCTCGAGAAGAACATTTAGCCAAATGAATGGTGTACAATCAGAGTCACGCACTTATTAAGAATCAAGTAGCTTCGAATCAGTCCACCAGTCCAACAAGTAGGGGGAAAAATAAGCTGTATTCATAAATACAAGTTTAAAAGAATCTTGGCCACGGCTTTGGTGGTCATTGTGCACAAATGAACTATTCCAAAACGAAGCTGCAAATATTTTAAATGGATTATATTGTCAACAAATATCACAGTGGACGGCAGTCCACGTAGTGACGATGAGCACCGAGACTGTGGTGCGCAAGGAGAGAACTATATACAGCCGTAGAATTGAAAATCTGCTACGATAGTCCGATCGGAACCCTTTATATCTTGAAAGGTATTGTTAACCTCTTTGAAACTGCATACAAAGATTTTTCAAAAACGGATTAGTTCAGGCGAAATGGGAGTGAAAGTGCGAAATTGAAAATGTTGAATATTGGAGTTGTTGGGGCCGGTGGAGCAAAACTCAACAAATTTTTAATGTTGTTGTAATCTAGCTTCAAATACGCGTCAAATGACACCTCAATCATCCCGATCCGATACTCCGTTCAAAAGATATTCAATAAACAAGATTTTAACAGCTCGAGGTAAACAACTTTTGTTCTACCATTTTTTGTTTTTCCCGCTAGTTTGGCGGGAAAAATGCTAAACGTGCTATATGTCGTTAGAAAGGTATTTTGAAATAATAATAGCTTTGCCTTGATATAATTTATCTAAATATTATATTTAAGAAAATATATTTAAAATTCATGTTTTTTATGTTTTTGAAGTGTTTTTAAAAATGGCTCTAACGATTTTGATAGTCACTCAAGGCCTTATAGCCCTTGAGATTGCTCAACTTTTGGTATCTAACACATACTCATTAAAATTAGTAGCAAAGATCCCATATAGCTAACTTCTTAAATGGATTTTTTTTGTTAATTTTTCTTCAACTTCAAAATCAACTCAAATTAAAGTTATCAAATTCAAATATCAAATTTTGTGATGATTAATAATATCGTTAACAAACATAAATTAAAAATAATTCAACTAGTTTCATTTTCGGCACCAAGCTGTAAAATACCTATCCGTGAACTAAAGAACAACGAACTAAAGTCGTTGTGCTCTGCATGCAGCCTTTTGAAGATCGGTTAGGTTGTTAATTTTTTGGGATTTCATGACTCTCGCTTTCTCTTCCAGCCTTCAGTTTAAGCCCAATTTACACTAGAGTGATTTTCGGGGGAACGATGAGAAAGTGGTGAAAAATGGAATTCGTGTTCACATTACACCATCTACCGTCGACCGTCAGCCTCTTCTTCTTTCTCAAGTAAAAAGTAAAAATGCCAATTTAAACGATAATACATGCCACAAAAAAATTTTAAATATGAAATAAATATGAAAATATAATATTAAGTAAAGATCAATGATGAAGTGGGAGGGTGAGGGTGTTGCATTGCTCAGTTTCCACTTCCACTTCAGGATCCACCGGCCCATTAGGCGGCCTCGACAGAATTTAGCTGTCGTATCCGACAAAACTTTTTTCGTTGGGAAAATTGTAATTTTTGCATTTCTGAAACATCATCTTATGGGTCACCTTTCGCAGGACAGGCGCCGTCTGCATTTCCTGCAATTTTCGCGTCGTGGTAGCTGCATAAGGATGTAGATTATTTGATTGCGCAGTTGTTCTTTTGAATTGTGGTCATGTCGGTGGGACGGGCAGTGGGCAGGATTGCGATGAGGCCATCGATTAGGTTCTTGCCATTGGTGTTAGCCTCTGCGATCCACCGCCATATACGGCGGATCTGACGAGTCCACCTTGTTCACGCCGACAATATTCCTACCCAGGGTGATGGCGAGCAGAGAGTGCTCGCGGGTCTGGCCGTTCTTGGAAAACGGCCACGATTAGCACAGCGCAGTCATCGGCCAGTAATAATGCTCTTTTTGATAAGACTAATATTGGTAGAACTGTTGATAAAACAAAAACAAGAAAGAAAGCGAACTTCGGTAAGTTTGTATACCCTTGCAGTGTGCAATTGGATCATTGAAAATCTTGAAAAAATATCGAAATTTGTAAATGTTGTATATTTTACATTTTACATGTAGAATTTTACATTTTCATATAAATCGACCGAACGCCTCTATGGCAGCTATATAAAACCGTTAAAAACTGCTATATCTAGAATTTTATTAAAATACGTTGAAAAACAGAGAAGTTAGAATATTTTTTACATTAATTTCGCCATATTTTCTATGGCAGCTTTACGATATAGTAGTCACATTTCGGCCGTTCCGACATATATACTGCGTGCTAATAAAATATGATTATGCTGAATATTTTAGCCCGATAGCTCAAAAACTGAGAGACTAGATCGCGTAGAAATCGACATACAGACAGACGGACAGACAGACGGACAGACAGGCGGACAGACAGACAGACGGACAGATAGACGGACAGACAGGCGGACAGACAGACGGACAGATAGACGGACATGACTAGATTGACTCGGCTGGTGATGCTGATTAAGAATATATATACTTTATGGGGTCGGAGATGCCTCCTTCACAGCGTTGCAAATATCATGGCAAAAGTATTATACCCTCTGCAAGGGTATAATTACCTGTTTCCTTTCCCGGCATTTAGACTTTGTTTGTTTACTTTTGCGTTGTGAATAGAAACTTTTCCATTGTGAATTGCAATTGAAAACAAAGCCGTCTGGCGGGATTTTCCTGCGGGCAAAAATTCATTTATTTACAATACAATTAAAGAAGATCCAATTATATGGAATCTTGACCATAAAATAAAAAAAAAACATAATAAATATTTAAACAAAATTAAATTTTAATTTATGTGGTTTCACATATAGGTAAACAAATCAATCAAACAAATTACTTAAATTATGATTTCCAAAGCCGCAGGGAAAGCTCTTGGCACTGCATCTGCTGCTACTGCCACTGCTGGAGCAATATAAAAGGGCCATGCTGTCTCCATCCTCTGCTCGTCCATGACCAGTGGTCACCTACTGGAATCATCTTCTTAGTTTGCTGTCAACCCAAAATGCTGCTGCTTCAGAGTATACGAGGAGTAGAAGAAGGAGAATGAGAGCTGCCTGTCCTCAAAAAGTGGCAACGGGAATGGCAATTGCCCGGGACAACTGGGCAAGCAGCCCCCGTCCTAGATACGCATAAACACGGGATCCGTTGAGAGCTCATAGAAGAGATCATGGTTAGTCCCAAGGATCCGCGCTCGGCGACTTAAGCGTCAATTTCTTGACAGCAGTCGTCGTGGACGCGGATGTACCCAAGGTTGTCAATGGGCAGGGCGACACGTCGCAGGTGTTCTACGACTACAATGCGGAGAGATCCACCAGGGGCCAACTGGACAAGGAGGTGGAGAACCAGACGGAAGAGACCAGACATACAAATGTGACCTCCGGTCAACACTCCGCAGCGTGATCTTGAGCAGCGCTCCAGCAGTGACAGTAGCAGCAGCTGTAGGGCGAGGAGCAGTTCGTTCTTGCCGGCTGCATCGGGATCTGGCCCCGCGGCTTTGGAAATCAAAAGTTAATTAATTTGTTCGTTTTGCAGTGTTTATTTTAATTTCTAAACAAACACAGCTGTCAGTATGGCCGTTTGGCCGTATCGTATGGATTTTCGGTGAACCCCTAAAACCTGGTCACACTAGAAATATGATTTATGAAATATGATACCCATTTTAGATAGCTAATAGTTTAGCGCTTTTGAGTACTAGGCTCAAGGGAGAATTTTCCATCCAAAATGGATGGACGGTCCGTTCCTATACGTACTAAAAAATACCGAAAAATATCCATATTAAGCGATATCTCGTAAGTTGCGTCCCTAATCTCAATGGCCCATCCCTAAGTTCGTTTTGTTTTTGAAATTATAAATATTACTGACAAAAGATGAATGAAATCTGGATCAGGAAAATATTTCTGCTTTGCAGTCGCGGCAGAAAACCCCCAAATTTTTCTTTCATATACAAGATTTCAAATCTCCAAGCATGGATATTAATAAGCCCTTAAATGGGTCGGTTAAATTTGAAGAAGACACGGTGTCCATGTCGTCCAAGCGTCGCAAAAGAAAGCCTGAAATTAACGCTTTTGGCCGCGCTATGATGGACCCCGTCACAATTCAAATGCAAGTAAAACAGGATCAGCTGTTCAAGAATGTGGATGAAGAAGTAGACCCACCTACATTCAATTTTCGAAAATATGTTGCAATGAAAGAATGGACCATTCTCGAGGATGGAGCAGAATGTACCAAAGAACAAAGGCTATAATAGTGTTTTACTCAGAGGCGCATATGCTTCAACTTTCGAAAATCGCAGCAACAACTTATTTTTCCGCTAGTAATACATGTGTCAAAAAGGGACAGAAAAGGTCGCATCAACTCAGCAACTACTACTTTTACTATAAATGTACAAACCAGTATTCAGTATTAACAAAAAAATAGTTTTTCATATTTAGGTAATTTGTGTTCTTGGCGTTTTTGTCAATTATTTTAAATAACCGACAACTAATTGGTTAAAATATGTTATGCTCTACTTAAACCAGGGGTCGGCAGAGTCCTATACACTGTGCATAGGAAAAAATTTTCAGGCAGCGCTGTCGATACATGTACATTGTAAGCGCTTCGTGTTTTTTCGGGATTCTGTAAGGCTGACGTAGCAAACTTCGGAGCTATGTAAAAACAACTTCGTATATATATACGTTCAGGTTCCGCTGGGGCGGAGAAGCTGCCAATTGATCGGTTCTCGCAGCAGCAGATAGCTAATCATTCGGGTCTGTTAGGTGGGGTGCTGGGGTCGGGTGTCTGGGTGCTGACCCCTGATTTAAGCTATACAGCATTTTATATAGTTCAATATCTACTAGTTAGAGAGAGCACTGTGAGCTCACTGGTTTCGCATCAACTCGGGCTCTGTGTAAACAGGCTTGGAGGCTGTTAGAAAGCTAACTTTTGGTAAACCGAAGTTTGTATATCCTTGCAGTCTGCAATTGGATCATTGAAAATCGATATACTTTGGTATTGTTGAAAAAATATCGATATTTGTAAATGTAAATTTTACATTTTACATAAATCGACCGATCGCTTCTATGGCAGCATATTTCAGCCCGATAGCTCAAAAACTGAGAGACTAGTTCGCGTAGAAAGCGACAGAGTGACAGGCAGACGGACATGTCTAGATAAACTCGGCTGGTGATGCTGATCAAGAATATATATATATCGAAGATGCCTCCTTCTCTACGTTGCAAATATCATGGCAAAATTATAATACCCTCTGCAAGGGTATAATTAAAAAGCTTGACTTTACTTTCTTTTTGCGGCTAAGTAAAAATAGAGATTTCACGAGGTTATGCAGGAAGCACTGCAGCCCACTGAAATCTTTAAGCCTAGAGACGTAGATTCTACCAACTCGGAGGTATCAACCCTTCTTTTCCCAAGGGTCTTATGATCCCGAATTCACATCACCCGGTCCTTCCCAAGGAGGAGCAGGTGGAAAAGTGCTGACCACCGCGGAGAAGGGCAAGAGTATCGTCCCCGCCGCTGACATGACTCCTTTGCAGGATCCGCTGCCAGTTCCGCTTGAACATGACGACAAGGCGAACGCGGAGAAGTGTGAGAGGGCTATTGCCATGCCCAAATAGAGCGTTTAAAGGGGTCTGGCCAACATGGACGTTTCTAAAAATTGATATTTTTGATTTTACCTCTTAAAATTTGTTTCACTTTTAAGAATAATTTAAGACTTTGGCCACATTCAAACTCAAATTTGTTTAGAAGTTATGGTAATTTAAAGTGAGCATACTTCAGCAATGTTTTTTTCATTTACGTTTCTCTCGAAACTACATTTTTAAAACTGCCGACATACAAATCTACTAAACTATCAGGCCGATTTTTTTTTTAATTTTAGCATAATAATTTTAGATACATTATGGAAAATGTTGCGTACGGTGCGATTACTCAATTAGTTGTTTATTTATTGACTTTTTTTTTGTAAAATTTCTATGTAAAGTAAACAATTTATTTTTTTCACGACAAAAAAAGTCACCACTAGATTCCTATAGCTTATACACAGGAAAATGTTGCATTTAGCTCAGAATGCAGAATTGAAAATGTAACTCTAGTAGAGAATGGTCCGAAGGCCCCGTTTCCACTACAGTTGCTTTTTCCAATTCTGCTTTTTGGCCAAGAAGTGACTTTTTCCCTGTGTATAAGGTATAGGAATCTAATGGTGACAAAATCGAATATTTATCGATTATTTCTGTCTTTCTTGCTTATCGATGTGTGATTTTGCCCAACTACCATCACTAGCCAGATGTTTTTTTGAACAAATGAAATTGATAGCCCGCTTACGGAAAAAATATGGAAAAAATTCATGACTTTCTTTATGGTGTTAAATTAATTAGCATTTAATATATAAGTTTACTGTTGTTAATAAATCAGAGTATTTTCCACCAATCCGCAATGTTATCAGCTCTCCAACGAAGTCAAGCAATCTTATTTTGTCTCCTTTAACCCACGATGTATTTATCTATGTATTTCCACCAGTAAAATAGTTTAATAATTCGTTTTAGCAAAAGACACTTTATTTCTTATATGCTTGTATGTTCGTAGTTCAGAGGAAGTGAAAAAAGTAAGCGGAAGAACCAAAAGTTATCGATAAATTCATATGTACATATATACTATTTTTGCTCTTTTAAGATGTTCCAACCAAACAACGTTTACTGTGCACTCAGTTCAAAATAAGTTGTTCCAACTTCACCTTCTCAACAGTATTCAGTTAAAAGTAAGTTGTTCCAACTTCACCTTCTTTAGTTTTTCAACAACTGTGGTCAGCCAAACCAAAGTCGTTGTCCATAGTTTACGTAAACAGCACCGCTCCGTCCAAATTGCTGACCAAGCAATGAGCCGGCTGCTCGTGCCCAGACGGCAAACACAGCATATTTGCGTGGCCGCTGCGAGCCTCTGTTAGCTTTAAGTCAATTCCTTATGTTCAGTTCTGATTTACAATTAATAAAGAGAGCATCGCTCGTAACTGAACTCCGGCTCTGTCGCGCATTTGTTAATTTGACTATCCGCGCCTCAAGGGCCGTTAGTAACAAAGGGAAGTTCCTCCCAACGTATTCTTTCACAGAAGGAGGTCAGGCAGCAACCTGCCCAACATACCACTTGCCACAGGAGGCAAGACCAACCGGCAAACCATCCACGTACCAGAGTTAATCGGCCAAACCGGCCATCAACGGGACTGCAGCGAGGGACGAGCTGCGGCCACCTATTTAAAGTATTTGGCGCTCAACTAGTGGTAACTTATTACCCTACCGGATAAAACAAAACCAACTCGGAAGTTTAAAAGTGACGACGGCGCGGGAAAAACGCAGCTGCGAAAACATTTTTTTACACACAATTCACAAAACATGTAAGTGGGCCCTTCGGCCGAATCTTTTATGTCTTCGACCAAATTTTATCTAATTCGGATCACTGTAAAATCTCAGGAAAAATAAGCATTAAATTCTTTCCCTGTAACAACAAAGTGAAAAATCCAAAATATATAAATAAACAAGTGTGAAGTGAGTTAAAAAAAAAAAAAAATCTCAGTATTTAATTTAACGACCACAGTTTGATTATTTTTCATTGTGTCCGGTGGAGGAAATTTACACAATAACTCCAGTAAACATTTTATTCGTTTATCTTTTATTACAAAAAAACTATTTCTTTTAGTGTGATTTGCAAGAAATATAAAAACCATAATTTTCAATGCGAAATTAATTAACACAATAATACACTTATTAGTTAAAATTACTAAATGCCCCATAATTTTTCTTTCTGTGTAACGGCACATTGCTATTTCGACTGCCATTTCAGTGATTTTTTTTATCCCTGTGTACTAAATTTAATTTTATGCTGCGGTTGCACATTCTGTCACCCTGCAGACATTGTTGGTGTTTTTATTGTCCCGCATATTGAAAGGAAATACGACCCCCAAAGTCTTTCGACTTTGTCTTTGTTTGTGCAGCGCTTTGCTTACGCACACGGATTTCTGTGTAGTTTAATTCAGCTGCCCATGAGTGCTCCGTTTCTCCAATATAGGAACAAGAAACAATACTCAAGCGACTCAGAGTCGGAGAGTGAAGGGCAAGTCCAGACCTCAACCCCAAAACACAGGCCCCCCGTCCCCCTTACAAACATCATGGATCCCGAGCAGCTTAGGTCCGTTATACAGGCTGCAGTTAGTAATGCCCTTACAGAACAGGCCGCTCAAAACCACCTGAGAGAGCAAGGGTTAAGGCAACAAATCGAGTAGTTGGCCGGCAGGGTGGCCGCAGTAAGTACTGCATCAGGAAAGGCCGAAGAAATAAAACATACACGGCCATTCAAATAGATGATAATGTATCATGTAACAAACCTCTAGATGCTGTAAAATGCTTGCCCGAATTCGCACATTTCCGCTTACCACATTTACCACATTTTCAGACGGTATGATGGTAGCTCGATGGTAGCTCTCGACTTCACGTTGAGTGACAAGCGACCAATGCATGCACCAATGCATGCATCGAACAGGAATTGAGTACCCTAATACAGGGTGGCATGACCCTTCTACAGTATTACGATGAGGTTGAGAAAAAACTCACCTTATTGACAAATAAAGTCAATATGTCATACGACCCTCCAATGGCAACAACTTTGTGCGACAAATTCCGCGAGGACGCCTTACGGGTGTTCATTTCAGGCCTCAAACGCAGCCTCATCGGCTTTGGCCCTGGCACAAGAGGTGGAATCGAACCACGAAAGATATATTTTCGCAACTACGTTGGCAAAAAGCCAGGAGGACAAAGATCGCCGGCAAATCCAAAGCCACAAGATCGTCAACAATACAAGACCTTCCCGCAGGCTAATCAGCAGTTTGGTGCCGGTAAAAACGCGCACTTTAGCAAACCGCATAGGGCCCAAGTACATTCTGCACCGCAAAATAATACTCAAGAACCAATGGAGGTTGACCCAACCCTTTCTAAGTTCATACAACCGACCTAAGCACAGGTTTACCAAAACGGGAAGCAGGTTACGTCCGGCCGTTCGGGCCCCATTAAAAGACAAAGAGTTAATTATGTCGCTCAGAGCACTGATCAGGCCGGAAAAACATTCGTAGCCGCAGCCTCCAGTACAGCGGCCAAAATTAATGATGACGCCGTCTCAGAGTATGACTCAGATGTAATACATTTTTTAGGGGGAAGATCCCTGCTGCCCGTCATCAGACGAAGAGTAGCGGGGACTGACATAAGATTCCTTATCGACACGGGCGCGTCAAAAAATGTTATCCGACCTCACAAAGGACTGAAAGGCGTTCGCCCAGTAGATTCTCCATTCACCATTCACTCAATTCATGGGGTTACAACTATCACGAATAAATGCTTCGACTCATTATTCAATTTTAAGGCTACCTTCTTCATACTACCGGACTTGACTACCTTTGATGGAATAATCGGCCTTGACCTATTAAAACAGGCAGGGGCATCACTCTGCCTAGCTTCCGGCCATCTAAAATGGGGCACCGAAGTAGAGCAGATTGATTTCCACACGTAAACTTCACCAACGTGAATTTCTCAGATGCCCTGCCATTGGCAAAAAACGCGTTTTTAGAAATGAAAAGACCAGGAAAGGAAATACGAATTCCGCAGGCTACCGTTCGGCTTCAAAAATGCAGGCAGCATTTTTCAGAGGACCATCGACGACATCCTACGGGAACAGATCGGCAAGTTCTGCTATGTTTACGTTGACGACGTAATCATATTTTCGGAAGATGAAAACTCTCACATCAAGCAACCCAAATCTTTCTTAAGAGCCTGTACGATGCGAACATGAGAGTATCGGTAGAAAAATCCAGCTTTTTTAAGAAAAGTGTGAGCTTCCTTGGGTTTATAGTCACTTGTAACGGTGCTACAACAGACCCAGAGAAGGTAAAGGCCATAAAAGAATTTCCGGAACCCAAAAGTGTTTTTGCGGTACGATGTTTTCTAGGCCTAGCCAGCTACTACCGATGTTTCATTAAGGACTTCGCAGCAATAGCGAAGCCTTTATCGGACATCTTGAAAGGGGAAAATGGAACAGTTAGTAGACACAGGTCATGAAACATTCCGGTTCAGTTCTCTGAAGCGCAACAACAAGCTTTCCAGAAACTACGAAATATCTTGGCATCCGATGACGTGATGCTAAGATACCCCGACTACAAGAAGGCATTTGATCTAACGACAGATGCCTCGGCCTATGGCATTGGCGCAGTATTGTCCCAAGAGGGACGCCCAATAACAATGATCTCAAGGACATTGAAGGACAGGCAACGAAAGGGAACTGTTAGCCATAATTTGGGCACTGGCCAAGCTGCGGCACTATTTATACGCCGTCAAAGATATAAATATCTTCACCGACCACCAGCCATTAACTTTTGCAGTATCGGAATCCAATCCGAAGCAAAAATTAAAAGGTGGAAAGCGCGCATTGACGAGTCCGGGGCTCGTATTTATTACAATCCCGGTAAAGAAAATCTTGTTGCCGATGCACTTTCACGGCAGCAACTTAATGTAACGGAGGAACAAGAAGCTGAACTCTCCCTGACCCACACTATTGAAACAACGGATAAGCCGTTGAACTGCTTTCAGAATCAGATAACTCTGGAGGAGGCACGTTTCTCGTTAAAACGCACCTTTGTCCTCTTTGGAAACAAGAGACGGCATGCGATTCGTAATCGTTCCTAAAGGCGTAAACGCCATACATGATTTGCACACGCTGGCAATGGTACAGGACGAACTGGTTCGCCAATTTCCAGCCACAAAATTTTAGCATTGCAAAAATCGTGTGACCGATATTTTTGCAGACGCTGAGAGACGAGAAATCCTCACCGTCGAACACAACAGGGCTCACAGGTCGGCCCAGGAAAATGTAAAGCAGGTTCTCGCCGAATATTATTTTCCTAAAATGACAAAACTAGCCAACGAAATCGTCAAAAATTTCAAGACCTGTGGAAGGGCTAAATACGATAGGCATCCAAAGAAACAGGAAATCGGCGAGTCGCCGATCCCCTCCTGTACAGGGGAAATGTTACATATTGATATCTTCTCAACGGATAGAAAGAATTTCCTGACGTGCATCGATAAGTTCTCAAAGTTCGCAGTCGTGCAACCTATTCCCTCTAGAACGAGGACCTCAAACCGGCCCTGTTGCAATTAATGAACTATTTTCCAAAAACCAAAACGATCTATTGCGACAATAACCCGTCATTAAATTCGCATAAGATCTCGGCCATGCTGACTAACCACTTTGGAGTTAGAATCGCAAATGCACCACCCTTATCTATCTAACGGACAGGTAGAACGCTTTCACAGCACTCTACTGGAACTTGCTAGATGCATTAAAATCGACAAAGGCATAACCGACACCATTGAGGTCATTTTATTAGCCACTACCAAGTACAACAAATCAATTCACACGGTCATTGACAAAAGACCAGCTGATGATGTGCAGGCGGACTCGGACGACTTACAAATAGAAATTCAGAAAAAAATAAAAAGTCCCAGAACGCGCTAAGAAACAGGGAAAACGCGACTCGACAGAATAGGGTCTTCGAAGTTGGTGAAAAAGTATTTGTAAAATCCAATAGAAGGCTAGGAAATAAACTCACACCCTTGTGCGAGGAGAGAGCTGTACAAGCGGACCTGGGGACCACGGTCCTCATTAAGGGGAGGAAGGTCCACAAGGACAACCTCAAATGATACAATCAGCAATGCCCTTTTTTATTCATATTTATTACTCTTTTATGCCACTTGGAGCAAACTCTTACTAGCTATAAGTTCCATTGCCACTGGCATACTTTTTGGTTTAAGTTTAGTTTATTGGTGGTGGGTAGCTAAAGTTCAATTCCACAGGTTCGGACTCATACTTCATCTCTTCCTATCCTTGGCGTCGGCTCACATTACTAATTATTCGCAGGCCAGGTATATTCCCATCGTTGATGTTCAAATCCTTGTGTGGGAGGAGTTCGCGTTCGTCACTCATACAGCGAATCTGTCAGAATATGCGAGCGCGGTGGAAGAAACAAACAATATGATCGACATGTTTCCACTATCCCATATGAAGAAGCTTCTAGGCGTAGATACCGCCCACCTCCAGGACTTGTTGGAGTCGTTGGGCATTCATCATAGAGTAGCTAGGAGTGTAAAACGTGATAAATAAATCAGGTCGTCCGTAATTCCGCACGTACGTCATCGCATCTTGAGCGTACTCATGCATATGGCGCAGGCTCCCAACATAAGTAGCTGGCAGAATGGTCAAACAACCAATGTTTGCCGCGTGTCCATCAGTAGCGATGGCGTCACGCAAGTGGATGTACTCGTCAGATCGTAACTTTGACTGATTTCCATATAGAAGCGATTGAAACGAATGAAATTGAGACGCTCCGTTTCTACTTTTACATACATGTCGACACAGTACTGCTGAAACAAACGGCGGTATCTCAACAGATGATTGTCAACATCTAGTCGAATCATCAATCGATATGCATAAAAATTTATTGAGCTGACTTTCTTATTCGTTTCTTCTCCTGTAATATGAATTCGAATTTACGTGCAGAATGAAAAAGAAGTGATTAAACAAACCTGTCGTTGGATTGACCATCTTTATGTTGAAGTGATAGCCATCTTCTCCACGACAGAACATCAACGGATATTGAAGTGCATCATATGAGTCTCATTAACGCTTTGCAATTGTCCGTCATCCCGACGCTTGAGAACAATATCGCGTGATTCCACATTCTCGCCAACAATCACCACTGCGACTTCATTGATAGTGGGCGCATTGAATTGTCTTGAATGGCTTCCTGCTGGCCTTTTATCTGCTCTGATAATGATTTTGTGGTCGTTAGAATGCATTGTATCCAAAGCTGTTTTGAACAATCTGACCAATTCATTACACTCATGAAGAAGATTTTGCAATTGTTGTATTATTTCACGTTTAGTTGC
>VNKF01008678.1:0-11393 GCA_008044355.1 Drosophila lacteicornis
TACATGTTCTCCTGCCTAGTTATTTGTGTGGTTTTCAGGCCACACGCTAATCGGGCAACTTTAATGTTGCTCAATTTTACAATGGATTTTATATTATATATAAAAAAAATATGCATCGTAGTGCAATATAAAAAAATTATGCAACGCAGTGCAAAGGTAAAAAAAAAATATGCGCTCTTGGAAGCGCTGTCGGTTCACTTCTCCTTGGTCTTACTTGGTACGTAAGACGGTGCCGGTGCTGGCTGCACAGGCTGTTACTTCTCTGGTGTGGCTGCACAGGTGTAATCGCAGTACGGGGAGTACAAGGGTCCCTCGCAGTCCCTCGGGCACGTCTTCTTTAGTTTTGGAATTTCCACTTTTTCTGGCGGAGTCAAATTTTTATTCGATTTGGCAATATTTATCACAGGGTAGGTGGATGTGCTTGTGGCTGTGGTTTTATTTTTTTTTCTTGATGTTAAAACATTTTTTATATATTCAACTTCGGCATGTATTTTTACCGAGTTGTTCCAGTTTAAATCACTGCCGCTGTTCAGTAGCTTTAGCAGTTCAGCCTTTCTGGCCTTTAGTTTTTTAACAACGCCACTTCTTTTTGCGCACATCACACTCTACTCACTGCGTTTCTTCTAATTTTCTTTCTCCCTCGGTGTTTCATAGGTGGCGCACGGCGCACGGTTTCATCGGTGCTTGCTGTCGGCTGGCAAATTTCAGTGTTGTTGTTGTAGCCACGGTCACGGTCGCCATGTATTAGATCCAAGTCGCCAATAAGTAAATTGATCTTGATTTTCTTTTAACATATATCGATCTTTATTTTCTAGGAGGAGCAGCCATAATGCCGCTCCAACGAATCTATAGTTTCTGATTTTACATTATTCAGTTAATTCAAAGTAAGGCTAAGTCTCGTGGCTGCGCTGCCTACAGACGGCAGCAGAGAGACGGCTTATGTATATGCTTAAGTATATAGGCTATGCTCCTTTAAGCGGGAGCACGAGGTATATGCACATGTGGTATGTACGTGTTACAATTATGCCGATGCTAGCACTTTTGGTGTATGGGTCCAAGGCATAGCGATCGGTTCATATTTCGTCCACTTGGGCCTTTCGACGACGGCGACGGACAATCTCTCTTCTAGCCATCCATTGTTCCGTCTCCTCGCTGGTATCGCCACCTGGTGTCTTGCGAACTTCACTACTGCGCCGATGTTGGTGAGAAAATTGCAACCCAAAACCAGCGCGTCGATTATTCCCGAGAGTATAAGCAATTGGGTTGACACCGTTTCTGTTCCGAGTCCGATATGCACAGCTATGTGTTCCTTGATCTGGACTCTGCTTCCGTCTGCCATGTTTATTTGTCGTTTAATGGGCTACCTTCCTGGCATCTTCTGCATACCGCACTCTGGTCTGTCCTTTGTTGTTGGTGGGACCTGACCCTGTGGGCAGCGTTTTCCCACTCGAGTTTTTCCCGCTGTTTTCGAGGATTCGTGCCAGTGACTCCCTTCTGGACATTAGCAGTGGCCGCATTAGGGTTTGAATTTTCACCATGTAGTCTTTAAACCTTACTATGTGTTCTCTGTTTTACCTTGTCAGCCAGGAAGAAATTCTGGAAGTCGTAAATAAACTCTCCCCAGCTTTGCCATAGCTTGTTGTTGGCGGTAAACCACTTTAACGCCTTGCCTTGCAAGAGTTCTGGTATCGCTCTGGGGATCAGGTTAAGGTCGAGGCCGTATATTGCGACATACCACTCCACTTACTCTAGGAACTCCAGAGGCTTGTCGTTTCCGTCGTATTTGAAACTCCACTCGCACACTTGTTTTGCTACCTTCGGGTAGTCTGGCTTGCTCGTTTTCTCTTCCTGCTCGACTCCCTGCTCCTGCCTGTGTCCTGCATACTCGCGACATCTAGGCTTGCTTTTGGGGCTTCTGGGTTTGCTAGCGGTATCCTTATGCTTGGGATTTTGCTATATTTTTCCTCCAGCTTAGCCAATGTTTCAGCCACCTATGGGTCTGTTCCGTGTTCTTCTACGATCTCCGCCAAGGTTTTCCTCATGGCGTCGACATAGCCGATGAGCTGGATGTCCAGCAGCTTTTCCACGCCATCGTACTCCTCCTTTTTGATGAACTTGATCCAACCTTTTCCCATCTTGCGTTCTTTGTTACTTTCTCTTGACTCAGACAATCACGTTTGGGCGCCAGATGTAACGAGCTTATTTTCTCTGTTTGGCTCGCAACGAATGTGCGGCTAGCTCAGTCGAGTTCGTGTGCTCGTCCCACCAAATTAATATTGTGTGATTGCCCACCCAGAGAGAACGCTTTGGGGTTATTAGATTGTTCAGATTGTTTATTCCACTTCAATATGTTTTCGTATGTCAATTCTCGCTGCTGCGTCTTGATCTTCCACGGCCGCGGCTGCACTCCTTCCTCGCAGATCGTCGGTAGTCTTGCCGCCGAAGCTAGCAGAGTGTATCGCCCAGCCGAAGCCTAGCCACCCCGAACGCCCACTTCGCGACCTCACTACAAAGCTAGCAGAGTGTATCGCCCAGCCGAAGCCTAGCCATTTCGAACGCCCGCTTTGCAGCTTCAAGCACAGAGCTAGCAGGATGTATCGCCCGGCGTACGCCTAGCCACCCTTATCGCCTGCTCTGCGCCTTGGCCAGGGATCTCGTCGAAACGGTGTATCGCCCGGCCTAAGCATAGCCACGCGCGCAACCCTTTTGGCACGGTTCGCACCTGCGGACGTACTTGACGACGTCTCGGAATAGACCTGGCCAGTAGTACCGCTCCATGACCCGTTTGACAGTCTTTCGGATGCCCATATGTCCGGCCGCGGGTTGGTCGTGACACTCCTTGAAGACGCGGGATCGAAGAGTCCTTGGCACACATAGTCTTCCTCCTCCGGCCGGTTCCCACAACGGCGGTAGAGCTGCCCGTTCTCCTGGACATTTTCGGGATAGTTTGCCGGCTCCTTGGCGATCCGGGAAAGCATCTTGCTGATCCAAGGGCATTGCGATTGGTCTTCTGTGGCTTGTTGCAGTCGTTCCAGGGGCTGGCGGGAGAGTGCATCGGCGACGACGTTCTGGTTTCCACGACGATAGTGGACATCGAACCTGAACTGCTGTAGCTCGAGGGCCCATCGAGCAATGCGACCGGTGGGGTTATCGATGGTGTTTAGCCCCTTCAGTGCCAAATGATCTGTGACTACGTTGAAGTGATAGCCTTCAAGGTAGCATCGAAACTTGCACACTGCCCACACAATTGCTTGACACTCTTCCTCAGTGGTAGAATAATTTCCCTCGGCTGCTGCTAGCCGTCGACTAGCGTACGCGATGACCCGTTCCTTGTCGTCAATCCGTTGAGTGAGGACTGTCCCGGGGCCAAAGTCACTAGCGTCTGTCTGAACCGTGAATTTCTCCATGAAGTTCGGGCAGGCCAAGACGGGTGCTTCCGAAAGTCTGCACTTTAGTTCTTCGAGGGCTTGTTGTTGGTCGGTGGTCCAAATTCAATTTTGTCCCTTATTGAGCAACTTCGTGATGGGTTGGACGATGCTAGTGAAGTTTAGAACAAACCTTCGGTACCACGACGTAATCCTGAGGCACCTTCGGAGTTCGTTGACCGACAAGGGAGGGGCTGTAGCTGCTTGATCGCAGCTATCTTCTCGGGGTCGGTGTGGATGCCGTCTTCGCTGATGTGGTGTCCCAGATACACGAGACTCTTCTGGAAGAATTTGCACTTGTCTCGGTTGAGCTTCAGGTTCGCGTTACGTAGCCGACTGAGTACCTCTCGCAAGTGTTGAACGTGCTCGTCGAGGGTCTTGCTCACGACGATACTACCGTCAAGGTACGCGAACGCGTGAGGGCCCACCTTCGGCCCGATGACTCCATCTAGCCCGCGCTGGAACGTGGCTGGAGCCGAGTGGAGGCCAAAGGGCATGACCTTCCAATGGAATAACCCTCGTCCTGGCACCGTAAAAGCGATATACTCTCGACTGGTAGCCGCCATGGAGATCTGCCAGTAGCCACTCTTCAGATCCAACGTGGAAATATACCTGGCGTTCCTCAACTTCTCGAGGATATGGTTAATTTGAGGGAGCCGGTATGCGTCCGGGACAGAACGGGCGTTTAACTGGCGGTAGTCCACGCACATGCAAACGTCGCCGGATTTCTCTTCAACCAACACGATCAGGGCGCTGTGGGGGCTTTGGACGGCTCGATACGCCCATCGCGCAGCAACTTGTCCACTTGATCGTCGATGATCTTCTGCATCGCAGGGTTCCTGGTGAAATAACGTTGTTTGATCGGACGCTCCTCTCTCATTACGATCGCATGCTCAGTAATACTGGATACCCCAGAGAGGACGTTGAATTTGTCTAGTTTCTCGGCCAGGAGGGCCAAGGCGCGCTTCATTTCAGGGTCTGGGTTGTCTGTTGGTGGCTGGCTATCGGCACCTCGACTGGCATCGACGGGATGCTCGTCGACCCACGGGGTTGGACATCGGCCAGGCTAAGTGTCTCTTGTGGTCGTCGGAAGGGGTTTCTTTCGACCGCTCGTGCGCACGGCGGTGGGAGGTAATCCCTAGGTAGGCGGACGATATGCCGTTCCCGGTACTCTGGGGTGCTTGTGGGCGATCGCGTCGGAGGCTGGACTGTGGGACTAGTGGTCGTGGATGCGATTGAGGTTTTCCGCACTACGGACGACGGTGGCTCTAAGGGAGCGGGGCCCGTGGTGAACGAAGCGTGGATCGATGGGACAGACGTGGCAGAGTATGTACTTGGCGGCAGAGCCAACGGAGACGCCGGGGCGAAAGAGGCCGAATGCGACGACAACGAAGGTGCAGGGGCCGTAGGTAGCGAGGCAATGACTGTCGGAGCCAGGGGAACTTGTAGAGTAGAAGCGGGTTGCAGTTGGAGCCTTTCTGGGCCGATTTCTAGGATAGCGCAAATTCCGGCAAGAGAATCAATCCCTAGTAGCACGTCGTCAATCGTGGAGGGCAGGGCTAAGACCAACATGGTCACCTGCTGAGACCCCAGACTGAGGGCGACGATGAGTGCCTCGGTGATCTCCCTACAGCTCCCGTCGGCCAGGCTGAGACGAGTCCTCACCGCTCGTTGATTTCCGTTGATATGGGCACCTCTTGGTCTCTCCGGGCGAAGATTGTTGCGGGTTGATGCCGGCACGGTGGGGGGGTAAAAAGATGTCGAGGAAGTCATCCCTAAATTCTTCCCAAGTAGCCCCTTGAAGACGGCTGACCCGGAACCAATCCCCAGCGCGACCGAGCAACACGCTGGACAAAACCTTGGGAAGCTGTTGGAGGTCGATCTGGTAGGCATCGGCCCTTGCCTCCAGTTGTTCCAGGAAATACAGTGGATCGGAGTTCTCTCCGTCAAAAAATATGTCCCATTTTCGAAGCTTGTCTGCTAGCCCGAACTGGAGTGCTCTGTCACCTTCGGCTCGCAGGAGGCCGGAGGGCTGCGAAGTGTCCTGATGTCTACTGGAGGAAGAGCCCGGAGTGGTCATGGGGACTTGAAAGCGAAATAACGCGGGGTCAGGGCTGGCCCGCCTTTGCGGTCGCACAGAGTCAGGGTCGTTGGCCGGATTTGGGGACGCATCTCGGGATCGATTATGGTGCATTAGCTTCAGCTCGGATAGGCGCAAGGCAAGGTCTTTAGGCAGCTCCCGTTGACTGGCATACTGGCCCAACCGTTTCCGCATTTCGTCCACGGTGCCATCGGTGTCCATTCCGAACTCGGTGAGGATGTCCTCTAGTTTGGCATTGCGGAGGTAATAAATCCTCTCCACTCCCATTGTTGTGATCGATGCTCTTCAATGGGTCCGTGAGTCAATGGTGCAATGGCCCGCAAGATAATTCAGGGGAGAAAACTAGCGGCGACTGCGCAGGATTGGAGGATTAAAGTTAACTCGGGGTGCGACTGGTGTAAGGCGATAAATGTCTTGTCTGTGTTAAAATATTCACTCAACGACTTTGGGGCTATGGTGACGTTTTAAGTCACAGAAGATGGAGTGTCCTTGATGTCCTTAGTTCCCCTCGGGCCCCTATTCAGGCGCCATCTGTAAAGTAGTGTCCTGGGCTGGGATATGTGAAATAAAGCCCAGAACAAATGCAAACAAGGGTTAAACCGCAGTTGTAAGCATGTACCTCAGGGCCGGATCATGCTACGCGCGAGGAAACTAAGAGAAAGCCCCAAGCAAATGCAAAACAAGGGTTAAACCACAGTTGTAAGCATGTACTACGAGCCGGATCAGGCTACGCGCGGGTGTAAAACGAGAGAAAGCCCAGAGCAAACGCAAACAAGGGTTAAACCTCAGTTGTAAGCTTCACTACAGTGCCGGATCGGGCTACGCACGGGAAAACTAAGAGAAAGCCCAGGGCAAATGCAAACAAGGGTTAAACCACAGTTGAAAGCATGTACTACAGAGCCGGATCAGGCTACGCGCGGGGAAACTAAGAGAAAGCCCAGGGCAAATGCAAACAAGGGTTAAACCGCAGTTGTAAGCATTTACTGCAGGGCCGGACCGGGCTACGCACAGGCTGATAATAGTTCCCAGGGTAGAGACGAGATTAGAGTTTAGATTCTAGAACTTCAGTTTTATTTGGTCGGATGCTCTAGCAAACGTGGTTATTCCTCCCTAACCACACTCCCAAACAATCTTCTACTCACTCAGTACAGAACAGCGGCGGCAGAGCGGGCTGAATATGGTTCTCGGCGTTGGCTGGGCACTTGGTTGGTTGTTGAGCCCGGCGGGCGTGGCTGGCTAGACTCTCGCGATGGGAGGGGCACGTGGTTGGGCGTGGCAATTGGCGGTTGCTCGGACACTGGCGTACGGTAACGAGGAACTCGGCGTCGTCACGGAGCATTTTCGAGCGGGGTGATATGCGCAACTATGCACTGAGGTACCGGACGTGGGCGTGGCACTAAGCGGCGGCGTGGAGCACTTGCGAGCGATGGCGGTGACACGTGTTGAACTTGCGGAGCAATAGTTGGAGTGAACGTCGCAAGTGGTGTATCTGATGTGAAGGTGGTCGTCCTTTTTGAAAAACAGGCCACGGCCAACACCACTATCAATAACATGGTTAACATTGTATACGTCGGTGTTGTGTGTATTGCTGTTCCCGTTTGGCGGTTGCTCGGACACTGGCGTACGGTAACGAGGAACTCGGCGTCGTCACGGAGCATTTTCGAGCGGGGTGATATGCGCAACTATGCACTGAGGTACCGGACGTGGGCGTGGCACTAAGCGGCGGCGTGGAGCACTTGCGAGCGATGGCGGTGACACGTGTTGAACTTGCGGAGCAATAGTTGGAGTGAACGTCGCAAGTGGTGTATCTGATGTGAAGGTGGTCGTCCTTTTTGAAAAACAGGCCACGGCCAACACCACTATCAATAACATGGTTAACATTGTATACGTCGCTGTTGTGTGTATTGCTGTTCCCGTTTCGCGGTTGCTCGGACACTGGCGTACGGTAACGAGGAACTCGGCGTCGTCACGGAGCATTTACGAGCGGGGTGATATGCGCAACTATGCACTGAGGTACCGGACGTGGGCGTGGCACTAAGCGGCGGCGTGGAGCACTTGCGAGCGATGGCGGTGACACGTGTTGAACTTGCGGAGCAATAGTTGGAGTGAACGTCGCAAGTGGTGTATCTGATGTGAAGGTGGTCGTCCTTTTTGAAAAACAGGCCACGGCCATCACCACTATCAATAACATGGTTAACATTGTATACGTCGCTGTTGTGTGTATTGCTGTTCCCGTTTGTATTCTGTTGATCTGTAGCTTCGTTTCGATATCTTCCATCTTTAGCTCGTGTATTCCCAATTCTTGGGTTGTTCTATTCTTTTTAATAGCTTCGATTTGAGGTATCTCCAGTTTTAGCTTTGCCGTGCCAAGCCTCTCTACCGCCTCGTACTGGACGTTGTTCACCATGGTTCTACATTCATTAAATGTGATTAATGCCGATCCATTCACAGTTCTCTCTTGCAACTTCTAAAACCGTCGGTTGTACACCCGGGTCTGGCCAGACCCCTATGTATTAACCTGCATTTGTATGGGAATATATGGCATATGCAAAGTCAATTAGAAGCATCGCAGGTATATTTTTTGAATTTCTTACCTCTCTCATTAGTTTTGGCATGTATTGAACTACCTACAGAAGCAAAAATAATAGAAAACAATTTTTGGGTTTGTGAAGAAATAAAATTTTTGTTTTGTCCTTTTTTGTTCATATTATTCATACGATTTTCGATGTTTGCAAGGACCAATGTTTCCGATAAAATCGTCAGAAGATCGCGCCTCGCATTACTTTTTCTGAGCCCATCAACTTCCTTGCAAATACAAAACGCTGCCAATGCCATGACATCCAACATGTTGCAAAAGAAAGCCAAAGTCCATTGACTTGTTGGCCATTTTGATGTGAAATTCGTGACCATTTCATCCATACAATCGACACCGGCTTATTGTGCATTATAATATAGAATGGCCAATGGTTTTTTTGCTTCGCCTTCACACGCTTTATTATAATGAACGGTTGAAAGTAAATTAACCGCTTTATTCTTTTTCGGCACATAGCTGCAGATTGAAACAAGGTTTTCATGAAAACCAAACAACGACGAAAGCACAGGGCGAGAATTGTCCTTCTTCATTTCTAGTGGAATGCAGCGTTTGTTGGCTCGTATGGTGCCAACTAATACAAGTCCAATGGAAGCGAGGCGCTTAGCTCCATTCAATGTGCCGATAAAATTATCGGCTATTATTGTACGGCCACTGTTCGCATATCGGTTGGATAACTGTATCATCACATTTTCCCCTTGATCAACTTCACGCTCTTCTCCTTCTGATCGGCCACAATATAACTTTCCTTGCAAGGGATATTTTGTTTTCGAGTCACATGCCCACCAGACTTTTATGCCGTATTTCGCCGGTTTCGTTGGAATATATTGCGTTTAGTTCGGCCGCGATATGGAATTAGTTGCTCGTCGATAGTAATATTTTCATGCGGATCATAATTATCTCTGAGGTTTTCATTCAAGAAATTCCATATATCTCGAATGGGCGCAGCTTTGTCGGTTCTTTGGCGAAATTCACGTGTTCGACCGTTATCAAAACGAACATATCGTGTCAAAATCCTGAATCGATGATACGACATCGCTGCTCGAAAGATGGGCAAAGCATTCGTACACCACAAAACTGCCGCTTTCTGCATATTATTGTGTGTTACACCCATAGCCAAAAGAATACCGATGAATGCATCGAGCTCAGTGCTAGTCAAATCAATCCAAATGACCTTTGAAATAGTCTGAGTATAGATTTGCCATAATAAATAATAAAAAAAACCAGGCAGCATAGTAAAAATACATTATATTCCATATGTTTCCATTCATTTTGTATAGGGGTCCAGCCAGACCCGGGCATAAATCGATAGAGAATTAAATTTTAGGAAGCTACCTGGAAGGCCAACCTATAATAGAAATGAGTTAAATTTACGTTCAAGGTCAAAAAAGGTCTGGCCAGACCCGGGTGTACAACGGAGGGTTAAGACAATTTTCATTAATCTGGTTTACAATTTTGTCGGTCTTACATATATATAAATTCCTAATTTTCTGGCATTTGTTTTTATAATAATACATTTCTTCGTTATTAATTACTACGTATTCTGGTGTTATTAGATATTCTGTCTTATTCATAAGTAGCGATATCATTATATGCGAAGAATACGTTCCTTTTTTAAAAATGGGTAATTTTATTGCAAATATTAAGTCTGTCTTATTCATTATTGTTTTAAATTCCAGAAACTCGTACATATGTACTTCTGATACTATCTGTATACCCTGATCTTCTAGTTCTCGTACGCATTTAGTTGTTTCCTCTTTGTCGAATATAACTTTTGAGATTAATCCCATTTTTGCCAATAACAAACTTTTCGCTACATCGTTTAAATTCAATCCGAGCATATCTATTGTTACTGAAATTCTGTCGATGTATTCTAACCTATAAATCCTCTTATCTTCTTCTAAAAACGTTTTGCTTATTCCATTTTTGTAATTATTTATAAACGTGGTTACTCTGCTTTGTTCCTCATTTATAAATTTTGTCAAATTCTTAAACATTATGCTGAACTTACTGCCTGTCCTTTCCTGTGAATTCATGGCCTCTCTCAATCTCCTCTCTTCTTCTTGCATCTTCCTTAATTTTTCTTCTAACCTTTCTGCATCTTCTGCGTCTAAGTTTCCTGTTATGGACTTGACAACGGAACCTAATCCATTAATTAATCCTCTTGTTTTCCTTCTTCTTGGAAAATATCGCTTCTAACCTTGTTTTAATCATTTGTATCTTGTTCTGTAGTGCTTTAAGGAGGTCTTTTGTCTCTGTATCCTCTACTACATCTCTGATTGTTTGTTCTATGTTCCCTATCGCTTCCTGATATTCATGTAACCTTACTATATGTATGAATGTTTTGTGTGTCTGGATTATTTTCGCTATGCCTAAGTTGATCTGTGCTAATGGTTCGTCTCCTTGTAATGGCCGAATCTCGAATCTCCTTTCCGCGGCCATGGTCATTGACCACCTGCAATTATTATTGTTCATTAGGTTTAGTTAGTCTTCTAATCATTTCCTTGTGACTTTTCGGAGTTTTAGTTGATGTTAGTGTTAAGCCATTGTCCTCCAACATCTTGTGCTTTGAGAATCGAGGAGTAAGATTGTCTCTCCTGTTCTCTTTTCTGAATATTGTATTCCCTGCTTCTACCGGGTTTGGGTCTTGCCTATCTGCATTCGCTGCTTCTATTCTTTTACTCTTTTGCTGTTCTACCCTTTCTTTTATTTTTGGGTATAATTCGGCTTGGAACGCATTGATTTTCTGTAAATATTCGTGTGCTCGACGACTGTTGAAAGGAAGTTGTATGCAGTTCCAATTCGTACTGCCTACTAAAATCCTTAAACAAGTTGGATGAGAATTCCACACCTTGATCGCAGATTATCTTTTTTGGTACCCCGAACAAAGCCATGAAGCTTTTTACCGCCTTGACTATGTTCACGATTTCTTTTGCTGGGTCGTCAGTCCCCACGCGTATCTTGAGAATTTATCGATGATGGTTAATACATTTTTCTTATTCACGATGTACAAGTACAATACAAATATGTATTATTTCCATGGGTCTTTCTGGTATCTCTGTCAAGCTATACTTGATCTTGTGTGTTAGGAATTATGAATACTTCTTATATATATTTAACATAAATATGAAATCAGCATATTTATTACTTCCTTAATTGTTGATGCTTTGAAATCATTGAATGTGCAATACTTCACCTTTATTCTCCTCGTATTTTTGCGTTTGGCAACTATCGCAATTATTAATTGTTTGCGTTATTGCCTGTTTCATATGCGGAA
>VNKF01008679.1:0-14434 GCA_008044355.1 Drosophila lacteicornis
TGAGCCGCAATACAATAGTATTCATTTGGTCAATTGGATCAACAATAATAATAACGAAAAGTTTTGGGCAGAAGTATTGACTTATAAGGATTCCGGAGGCAACAACAAATTTGAGGAATTAGCAAGTTTTGCTATCTCGTTGCTGTCCTTACCGTGGTCTAATGCAGAAGTTGAGCGAGTCTTTAGTCAAGTTAACTTGGTTAAGACAAAAATTAGAAATCGAATCAATCTCGATATGCTCAACTCAATTTTGTGCATTAGGTAGAAATAATATAATTTGTATTCTACATTAAATAATGACGATACTTTTGTTACAGATATGGATTACGTAGGTCAAACAAATGCTGCTTTGATTACATTCTACCCCAAAAATACATGAAATTAGTTGGCACATCGGAATCGTACCAAAATCAAGACACTAATTGCCTTGAAATTGATAATATTATAAAAAATATAGAAAATATTTGAAAAAATGTTTACTACACATTTTCAGCTTTATTTCCGGATTTTTTTTCTTAATTTTCAGCTTTTTTTTAATCTTCTTCCCACTAAAAACAGCTTTTTTTGGAACTGTAAAGTTGGCAACACTGGAAATGAGACGACTTAATGATGCCCTTAAAATTGATACGAAGAAGTTTTTTTTTTAGATATTCTGTTTTAGATATTATTCCTCTTCAGAGAAAAACAAGCATCTGCTTTTTATTAATCTTAACTTTTATTTATAACTCATTCTGATAATTAAACAAACAAAAAATAAACATACAGACCCTAGGACAATGCTTATTTCTTTTGGTGTGTAATTCTTACTTTTTAATTACTCGAGTCTGTAGTCTGTAAAACTTACTAAAAATAATTATTTTTTATTGTAATATTTCAACATTTTTAGTTCTTTATTTGTTTCAAAATTTGTCAATATGTTTAGTCCCATGTACTCGATTTCTCCTAAAAGCACTGTACCCCAACACATACACAAATGTAGCTATAATTTGCTGAGACAAAAACAAAACCAGTTTTTCCCAAGAGCATGGCCACATAAAAGGAGAGAAAGAAAGACTTTGAGATTGGGAGACTTGGGCCAGCACTGGGCTATCAAAAAACTTTTATCACAAAGAAAAGCTAAACCAGTCAACGGGTTTTATTTTTTGGCCTCCTGTTGTTGTTGGCTAATTTGTCGAGGGGTCTCGATATTCGAGCTGATGCATCCTTCCTTTTTTTTTGCCGAACCAAGAACCGATATCTGAGCATCTGATTTGCAGGCAGGAAATTTTTTTGATCTTTTGCGCACGAATTAACTTCAAACAGGCGTGAATAATGCCCTGGTGATCTTTTGTCTTTTGCTGTTCGGGAATCTGGAAACTCATGTGCCTTAGAGAGCGACCACATTAAAGTGCCGCCTGACACACTTCCCCGATCCCAGATACTCCCTTCGACGGTCTTTATGACATGTGCGGTTTGAGTTATGACCTGCTGCTTTGGCTTTTTTGCAGCATGTGCGATGCTGAATTTCTTCATTCCCGTTGCTGCCTTCCCCTCCTGTACATATTTCAGATTGCTGATAGTTTAATTGGTCTGGACTTTATGTGTTTTGCGGTTTTGTTTGCCTCTTCCGCCTCACTTCTTGCCCAGCTATTGTGTTTTTTTATTCCCACTCGCTACTGGTCTTTGGCTGGACGTAATGAAGACGTCACATGACAGGCATATTAATGCTAATTGATTATGCCAAAGTTCCAACAAAAAAAAAAGAGTAAAAGCGGCTCTGAAACTTATCTTGATCGCACAACCAAATCAATTAAGGGAACATCTTATAAGGAAACTAGTATTTCAGAAACCCACACACAAAGTGAGCCATTTAAAACCATAAATTTCATGGAGAGATAGTATTAAATCACGTAATACAACAAAATATATTCATAATTGATGTGTTAAAGGTAATTGAGACATTTAAGTCGCAGCAGGGCCTCCGTTTCTCCAGAACTTGCCTCTCACAGTCCCTTACACATAGGTATATAAATCTTAAGAAATTGAAGATGACAAATCTAAGAAAATACTGTACGAAATTCTCAATAAAAATCTGTAGATATCTATAAATCCCACACTCAATTAAATTGATTAACGCCGCCATAAAAAAGACGGCAATAAAATGCAGGCTTAACAAACAAATCTTTGCTAATAAAATGCTTTAACAAAAAAAGAGAACAAGTATACAAATATATTCATGAAGTCAAACTTTTTACGACTCGAAAGCCAAAGCCACAGTTTGGCACGATCTACGAGCCGGTAACGACAAGTGTTTTGCAGTTTTAATAGAGACATAAAAACTGTTATAAATACAGGAATGTTCGGTTCCCTGTAATTTTGGATATTTAGCCCACAAAAAGAAGTTGAACAAAAACGCACCGTAGATATGTGGCAAGCGGACCATAAAAACTAAAAACAAAACATTTTCATTGTGGATTGCGGGCGCGTGTGTAAATTTCGGAAAAACAATCGCCGGTCAGCCCAGAGAGCACCGAAAAAGTCATAAATAGTTTTCATTTCATTAGCTTCGCTTTGTGAATTGGTCGAACTGCAACAAAATATGAAAGCGGAAAATGCAGGCGCTCAGAAATAATAAACATGGGCCTTGTCTTGTTTATTCAATCAGGCAAACCGGAGTGCCGCCGAAGAAGAAGATAATATATACACAAAAGTCCACACACACCTGTAATTGAACTCTGGACTCGTTTCGAATATTTTGAGTAAACACTTACAGATCGGACGTCACAACAATCATACACCGAAATCCTCTTACCACAAATAATTTACAGGCCAAACAAACTCGAACGGCTCAAGCCACTCGCACATATCGGCATTTAATTAATGACATTTTATCAAGACTGAATAAATATTCAGTGATTTGGAATTTGCATACATTGAAATAAATAAAACCAAATTTTTAAAAAACAACACACACACAAAATTAAAACAAGACTAGCCACGGGAAGTTGAGGCATTGAATATTCAGAGTAAAAGTCAACGATTTGGTTTATGGCCAGGTAGCCAGATAGGGCTTACACATTTATAGCTACCTAGAAAATAGTGAACCGTGTTCACTATCTTACTTTCGGCAGATAAGGGTTGGATATATATTAGCATTATTTCAATTCCAAAAGAGATCTTAATACATTGAACGTGTAAGAAAAACCTTTGCTGTTTTTGAACAAGTTTATGATTATTTTTTATGCAATTTCATCTGCTGTGTATAATTGAACAGAGCTGGCAAGAGGAGGTCCTGTTTGAGTAAAAGTTCCCAAAAGACCAGTTGCCCGCGGACTCGATTAAAAACAGAGTCAAAAGATTTGTATTGTGCTCTCGCTTTAAATGGCTTCAGTTTATTCTTGAGAGCGGAACAGAAAAACTATATTAAATGAAAATGTTTGTTGAGTGAATATTATACGGTTTGGAAGCCTGACTTTGCCTTATCAAAACTTTAAGTAGGTCAGCCAAAAAAAAACAAAAAATTAAAAATAGCTGTAGGTTATCTGATTACTCAGCTTTCTATTTTTCTAATTATAATTTTAGATTTTTTTTTCTTATGATCTAAAAGCAAACAGTATTACTAACCGGAATTCCCTCGACTGGAGAATGAAAATCGCTTCCAATTAATCAAACAAAGTTCCCAAAGTTCAAGTGCTTTGAGAACAAAGTAGCCCCACATCTCTGGAGGTCCCTCTGATAAGGAGACTGAAAGTAATTTATGTTCAAATTGCTCCCTGGCCATGGCCCATTAAGAATACAAATCTGCGATGCCTGCCCTCTCGCATCCAAAATAACAGAATATATAGTCTACTTCCTACTATTGGACAAGCAAGCATCAGTGCACCAGTCTCGTTTTCATGTTTGACTTTCGCCACACTTTTCCTTTGAGCATGTTTTCCCCTATGTGGCGCACAGCTAATTAAGCTATTTTTAAAAAAGGCGAATTTACCAACGCACGCACAGAACTGGCCCTCGTCACAATGTCTGGCAAGATCGCGTGCTAAGGGGAGAGAGGCAAGGCAGCTGTGTGCTCAATTAATGTCGTTTTTCTCGCCATTTTAATTTGGAAAATATATTTTCCAAGAGCAAGCAGGCCTGCCAATTGTCCAAGCCAACTCAATAGAATAAATAAATATATATACGAGTGTGTATCTATATTATAAACACAGCCCAATTTGACATTGAACTCATTCTAAAAGTCACGCCCACTGGGATTTCTCTCGGTCTTCGGAGGCGCAACGAATTGGTTTCTTGTTTAATTAAAGACCGCCAAAATTTAAATTGAAACATATCTCAACAACTACATGCAGAGAACTCATCAAATACAGAGAGATATATGTATGCGCGAGATGAGGAGAATTTTTCCGGCTGTCTATTTCGCTGGCTGCTGTTTGATGGCACCGAAGATTGCATGCCGAAATTTACGACCTCCTTTAACGAATTTATCGAGGCTAATATTAGAGATGACTGGGACGGGCACGGGCACGGGCTGGATTAATTGTTAAATCTACATATCCACAGCTATATGCACACAGTGCTTGCTTGAGTTAATATTGCTGCCTGGTCTGGGTTTATGGGTCTCCGGGGTGGAATTTAATGCGCTGTTTTGCCTCCATTGTCGTCTCTCGGTTTGGTTTTATGGCCAACAACGACCAATGCACTTTACACCTCGACCATTAAATCATTTATTGAAAGAGGGGGGGAGCCAGCCCTATTACTCGCACAGATTAGACAAATTTCAATCAGACGCGTGTCAAAGATTTATGGGCTAGACGCATTATGAGTAGTGGAACTGTAAAAACGAATATATTCTCTATATTATTTCAGATTTCCCAATACCGAAGCTTCCCCAATTGAGGGCGAATTTCGTTAGCACCTTTGTGTAAACATTTTCCGAGTTGTTCCGAAGGCGCCAACCGAAAGGTTATAAACAAAACATTTTGTTTTTTGTCTAATTAAAGCTCACCAAAATAGATAAACAGTCAGACGGATATCTATATATTATAAAGCCGCCAGTAATCCGCTGGGAAACATTCCGACGTCGCATATTAATAAACGAATATATGCGAACCGCACAAGCCAATAAATTTATGGATGCGCTGTGCAAAAACAAGTTTCGTCTGTGGACATGCCTCCAAAAAGCAAAAAGGAATGAATGGTAATTTATATAAAAAACTCAAACGGCAAATAAAAATTATTAAATCATTTTGCCAGCGGTTCCTAATTTGCATTGGCGCCAAGAGAGACAACAACAAAAACAAGGGAAAAGTAATTTATGTTTAACGCAATGAGAATTAATTAGGGGTTTTCGGGGCTTACCTGATCTTGACAAAAGTATCCGAATCCGATGATGCCGGCGATGGCCAGGAAGAGACAAAACAAAATGATTGTTCGTATTTTGGAGCGTGGTTCCATTTTCTTGATTTCATAAACTCCGCTGGGTAGCAATAAGGCAAAATCACTATCGACTTGGACAGATACGTTCTTATGCATATCCACGGGCATGTTCCATTCCCCTTCCGGCCCTCCTCCAAGAAACCGCACTAGATCATCAGGGCGAGACCCATCCGAATTCAATAGAACCGCATCTAATCGCAAATCGGTCACATCAGTCGTTGTCCGATAAGAATTCTCAAAATGCTAATGCCCATCATTGCTTTGTTTATTTATTTTCTTTTCTTTCCAGTAGCTGCAAATGAAGTAAGTGAAAAATTGTTAAATAATTTCCTTAGTGTGCTTCAAACATAGGCACAACAAAATCCACTTGACCTGGTCAGATAAGGTTCTATCAAATTGTCTAGCCACTATCAGGCAGCTCACTCAAGTCAGTAAGTGACAACTTTTAAAAGCAAACACAAATAAATCACGAGAGTTTATTAAAAGGCTTGACTGATAAGAATTTTATAATTAAAAAGTAATTCCCATTTGCTTTTGCATTTTGTGCTGTGCCGAATTTTGATTTTCAATAAAACTGACGATATTTTAATTGGCAAATGTATTGGTAAATATTCAGACAAGACAAGGCGTAAAAGTTCCGTTCGTGCAATAAAAATTATTTATACTTGTGTGGGAAATCTTGAAATAGACAGCCCAAATTTATGCGATTGGCAAAAATAAAACTTTAAGATAAATAACATAAATCAGAGAATGGCGAGGGAACAGGATGTACAACTGATAAGCTCTGATTTCGATCGAATTTATGCCCTGCACAACATCGATTAAAAATAATTAAATCTATTTAAATTACTACTGATTTGTACATTAAATAAAAGTATTAAATAAGTAAATACATCAAAAATTTCCATTTCAAACTAATTGCGAGTTGGAATCTAATGGGATCACTAAATTTTTACCTAAAGCCGTTCTGTGGAAGTTCTTAAAAAGTTGCAAGAAAAAGAAAACCCTGAATAACGATAGAAAGTTTGAAATGAACGGAATTTTCTGGTGATAGCGCGTTTTTATCATTATTATCGAAAGTAAATAGAGATATCGCACGTGGGAAGGTGTAACACCTGACTTTGCAGCGGTTCTACCCACAGCGTCGGGAAGTGTATTTCAATAAATAAACACCCAACTAGCCGGCGATCGACAGTCAGTTCGACGCCCAAGCCGTTTTATACCCTTACAGAGGGGACATTTCATAGTAAGATAGTTAGTCGATATGGACATGTCCACAATTTAGTTGCTCTTCTCATATAATTTACCTATCCTTTTCTTTATTTTGTCAAAATTTTCAGGAAAATAAGTAATTGCATTGGAATATCGGATTTCTAACAGCCATTTATTTAAGCGATGGGGTGCCATAGGAATATAAAGTGTTCACTCAGAATCGGGGAAACTAACTGCTATAGATAATAGAGTGACAAATCGTCGGCTTGTTGAATTGAGCATCCCCCTCGATTTTTCCATGTAGGCGCTTTTAATTTAGCGAGCGTTGCCTTTTTGGTTCAATTGCAATTGTTGTAAACAAATTGTTGTAATGGAGTCGCTTCTTGGCAACATAGCGAAACAACGGAAAGACAACAAAGGCGGAGAACGAGAACGAAGAAGCAAAGTGCAAAGGATGGCGACAGATGTGGCGAAACATGTTGCCAGGCAACAATAACAAACGACTAGCGACGGCATGCTGTGGGCACATGGCTCTTTTATTAACTTTGCTTTGCTGTGCTTCACAATAAATACATAAATTATAAGCTTGTACCTCGCTGTGACGTCAGCGCAATGAGAATAATTATAGAAGCTAGCTATTTATCAACATTGCAACACAAAAACACAAACAAAGAGGAGCAGCCAAAACACAGAGAGGGAGAGAAAGAGAGCGGGTGGCTCGCAGAGAGACCCAAGCAGACAGAGCGAGACGCAGCGTCAACAGCTGTTCTGCTGTGGCCAATTCGATGGCCAAATGCTAATTTGCCAAATTTACCTGGGTTTCACGCACTTTTCACTAGCCAACTGGCGTGTTTGTTGACTTTTCACAATATTCGCAGCGGCACACGTTTTCTTATTTACATTTTTGTGCGTTTACGGCGTTCGCACGCTCGCTTAGCGCGCCTTCTGCTTTGTGCCACACATTCTGCGCCAAAACCCGCAATTTGCACTTTCAACTGTTTGGAACTCGTTTCACAAGGGCTTTTCGCGCACTTAGCACTATTGCTGGCTGTTGTTAACTAATTTACAACGTTTTTACCTTTTTGCGTCTGTTTTCTACGAATTATTTATGGCGAAACGGCGCGGGGCCAACCGTTATGTTCAAGTTCGGCGAATAAACTGAACAAAACGGAACTCGGGAAACGGGGACTGCTGCCGACCAGTGTTGCCAGCTTGTCGGTTTTGTAGCTACAGTTACAAAACGAAATATAACGGCGACATTTTCAGTCAAAATGAATAATTTATTAGGCGAGAAGTATTAATATATCGAGTATCTTGATTTTGAAACTGAAGTCAGTAATTTATTTGCCTTTTTATTACCTATTTATTATATATTTTTTCATTTGTTTATTTATTTTATTTTCATTACAAGCTCCATTCGGACCACTACGAAAGTAATTGTCAGTACATAGGTCATACATTTTTTAAAAAGTTTAAATTAATTAAAATCTAATTAAAATAATTTTAAAATAGCTATTTTTCCCGCTAGCCGCATATGCCTTTTGAAATACGCTAGATCTAGTGGGAAAATAGCTTAAATTGGCAACACTGCGCGAGGCAAATAAGAAGAGAGCCGTGAGAGCAGAGCAGAAACTGAACAAAACGGACTGTGAAGGTAGCAGAAACAGCTGTTTGCGCTGCTAGATAGCCAGCGGCTACTATCTGGCAACGTCGTAACATATTGACCTCTGCAATCGATTGGTGTCATGGCGCATTTTCATTTTCATTTGAATCGGCATTTTTATTCTTACCCTGTTTTTTGGCATTGTTTTCCTTGCGCATGTAGCGAACAAATATAAAAAAGGCGAAAATAGAATTACACAGTTTATGAACTGCCACCTACAGAATTTATATCAGTTAAAAAAGAGCAGACTTTGTTATGTTTGGCAGCCAAACATTTTCTTGAAAAAAAAAACACAAAATTAATGAAATGCAGTTGGGATGAAAACGAGGCCAAAGTTTATTCATGATTAAAATTAGTTTTCATTTAATTAGTGGTCTCTGAAACGGTCTGGCAACTTCAACAATTACGTTTGTATGGAAAATTGATAGATGGCGCTAAAAACGTTATATGTGGCGGCCCTTTATAAAACGCCTCCTAGCGGAATGTCTCTAAACTAAAATATTACGTATACAACTTTGAAATTCAAAGTTTGAATTATTATATTTAAGTGTTTCCATATATACGTTGACTGTAAAAAAGATGAGATAGATAGTTCAAAATTAATTGCTCTATAAACTATCTCCATTTGGCAAGTAAACCGTATTCTCCATTAGAATATTACTTCAGAAACTGCAATTTGTATTTGTTTAACTATAAGCCAATAGAATAAAATCCACAAATATTATTTTCGAAATTCGTTTATTTTATTAGTAAGTATCAAGTGTGATGGTGAAACCAATTAACATAAGTATAATATTAATCACAGAACACAGGCCTCGAGACGCCGACTAATTCGGTCCACCTCCGCCGCCCGAGGACGCGGAACTTGCATTTCCGGCGCTGGCCGCAAAAAGCTTCCGGAGATTCTGCAGGATGCCCCAGAGCACAGTACCCGCCGTGCCCAGCGTCTCCAGGAGATCGAACCCAGTGCTGTCGATGGCCGTCTCCCGATCCTCCTCTGTCTCAATGGCCGGAGAGCTGACATTCCCGCCAGAATGATGCGGCTCGTGCACGCCATGGTGTCCGATCAGGCGATGGGTGTTGCTCTTGACATGGGAATCGTTGACCCCGCCACCGCCCACTGTATTGATCAGGTGCTTGACCGGCTCCAGGACGGGAATGGCCAGCTTGATGCGATGCCAGGCGTCCGACGATTCGGTTACGCCCTCATGCTGCTCTCCAGCGTCCTCCATGTCATCGTCCAGCGTTATCCGTTCACTGACCGCCTCGTCATCCGTATCGATGGTGACCTGCAGACTGGAGTTACCCGAACCGGGCAGCTGCAGCAAGCTTCCGAACAGCTGCTGCAAGTGGGCCGAAGTGATGGCCTCCTTCTCGTTCCGCTCAAAGTCGAACTCTTCGCGGGGCTTGCTCATGGGCTTCACCAAGACGGTCACATGTTTCATCCCCGGCTTCGAGTCGCTGGGGTCGGTTGGCTTGGCAGACGTCGTCGTTGTCGTCAGCAGCAAGAGCCATAGGAACTGCAGATGAAGATGTATGTGGAATATAGGTAGATATATTGAGATATACAGGGGAGAAATGGAATCTTTAATTGGCGCTTAATGACCGTCCACAACATGTACGTAATTGAATATTAAAAATGTCGATAATGAGGCTTTCTATATTCAAATCCCACCGCACACGCGTCGCTGGACCTTGAAATGTGTCTACAAGTTATGAGTGTACTACAAATCAGAGATCAAATTTTGGGACTGTGATATGTGAGTGTCGTCATTGTAATAGATCGAAAACAAGTCAGACTTGCTATGTTGCAGCTGATATACAAATTTAAATATACTGCCCAAGAAAATTTGGATAACAACATGTTGAGCAACAATTAGGGCAGCTCTTGTTGCATAGGACATATCTAAATCGATTCTCCTGCTGATGGCTGAATAAGAATAAACGGAGATGCCCTTTTTATCCTTGTTGCAAAAATTTTTCGTGGAACTTAAGCCATTATTAACACTTAAAAATGGCAATTCTTTACTGAAAATGTATTTTGATCGCAAGGTTAAAATACCTCGCTAAAATTTAAGATTTAATGGAATGTTGTAGAAAATGCTGGCTAAAAATAATATGAATCCACTAGGACTCTAAGCTGAACATTTTCTCAACCATAAGTGCAAATTTTTTAAACCGCACACTAAGTCACTAATTTACACCGAATTAAACAATTGCAAGGCTATTATTATTAATAATTAATGCCAACAGTAAGCTTACATTCAAAAACACAATAATGCATAGGGAACTATAGGAGGAATTGGACAAACGCAACATTGTCATTGAAATATCCAAAACTCTAGCTCTTGGCTAGAAATCGAAACTGAAACCGAATCCGAAACCGAAACCGCTGCCAGCAAAAGCAAAAATTCAACTAAACTTGACTGGGTGACCAACCAATACTGAAGGCAATGGGTCGGCCAATAATCAATTAATATGCAGATAATGTGCGAGCAATTTTAGTACCCAAATTTAATTCGATATGCATTTAGAGGCCCCTCAAACAGTCGGTTCTCTTGGGCTTAAGAGGCATCTCATACATCATAACCCGACTCTCGAGGGAGCTGAGACCGGTAGAATATCGCAAAGGGAAAAGCCGGCCAAGGAATACCCTCATAGACTACTAAGATCGATTTGTAGTTAAACGTGAAAAAAACCAAATTTGTAGATCGCAGTGGGCTGGCAGATTTGAGTATCTGACCAAACGTAAAAATGTTATTCAGTCTCGAACTACACCTTACAGATATCGCTGCCTAATATTTTTTCAGTTTTTTAAATTTAATATTCTGGACCAGAATTCCAAAATTCCAAATTTTAAGTGTTCAGCCATTCAACGTTATTCAAAATTTGCTAAAGTATGCGGTTGTTTGGCAGAATCACGCGTTTTATACAGGTGAGTACTGCCAATGGTAAAAAGAGGATATTCGCGGAACAATATTAGAATGTATTAGCCGAAAGCCACATGGCCATATTGTGATATTCATCCGGTAGCTTAATTAAAATTTGAAAGCATATGCTAAATTTTTATACTCTAAATATACCTTGATTGTATAAGTTTCTTGCTTTAACCCAGTGGTCGGCATTGCCCTATCCCGCGGGACAGCGAATTCCTCTGCCGGCTCTCTGCTCACACACGCACAATATGTACATAAGAGAACCAAAGAATCTGCAGTCAAATTCTAGCCTTTTTTAGGGTTCAATAGCTAATTTATAAATCATAGCTATCTTAATACAGAAGATTTTACTTATCTTTTTCTCATATCTAGCCATAGAACGTCGGTTTTTTACTGTTGGCATGTGAATATATTGGTGTTGACCACTGATGCAAACTCCAACACTGTTTGTGGTTACTATGCATTAATCCTTTCTCTCGCTTTCATAGGGATTTTACGATATCAAAATATTTATATTAAATGTAAAGGGCAAGTAGAAACGAAAGAAGTCCACTGCATCTACTGCCGGGCGTTTTTTAAAGAAAGCTATGTTTACCTCAAAATTTAGATTGCGTGTTATACGCCAATAGACATACCGCCCACTCAAAGACCCCCGCGGGCGCCTATTCTTTAGTATTATAGTGTCATAAAGCCCATAAATGGAGCAAAAAGACTTGCGGGTGCTATGAGACTGGGCGTTATGACATGTACACCTAAATTAATGAAAGAAAAGCGGTAAGACATAGTAAAATTTTCATTTAAATTTATAATACCTATTATTAGACCAGTTAGACAGCTAACGGGAGGTTAAAATTTAATGAATGAACGTCAGCATTGTTGCCCAAAAAATGGGGTAAATCAGTAGGCCTTCCATTTTGAAGTTAGCCTGTCAGTGAGTTTCCATTTCATTTCCCTTCTGTGTGTTCTACACTACACACACTATTTTTTTCCATTTCTATTCAAAAGTTAAATTCTATGTCCGATAAATAACCAAAATTCCAAGTTCATAAGTAGAGGAAAATGCGTGGTATACTCGGCTCCTTCCCAACTAATCGCATGGGGCCGCATCTCTTGCAGATATCGCGATGTCTCAGCTATCATGCTCCGCACTTCCGGCCGCGTAGTCTCATCGGTGCCAACAGGCTGCTGCAGCTATGCAGCACTGCCTCCTCCTCGGGATGTCAATTGACCACGGTTACGTCGTCCAGTTCCGGCCACGTCCGGGTGCAGAGGTACTCGCACAAGAGCGGAAATGTCTTCAACATCACCGATAACGTCGACATGCTGCGCAAGCGGATCAGCTTCTCCGGAGCACCCAACACGGCGGCCCAAATCCTACCCGTTGGCCTGATCACGCCAGAGGCTGGTGACGATAAGGACCTCAAGATCGTTATTGTTCCCCTGAACCTGTCCGGCATGGATGCCAACAGCCTAAAGGAGACGCTGGAGGCGATCAACCAGCTGCGCATGTACGCGCACCACATCGAGGCCTTCTCCAGCAGCATGGTTGACGACTACAACGCCTTGAACGAGGCCTTCCAGGAGGTTAGCGCGGACAAACAGCAGGAACAAGCCAAACCCGAGGCCACCACCAGCGAAGAAAAGGAAGATGCTTTCTGGGAGGATTATACCACGGCCGATGCCGTGGGCACCTCGAGTCCGGCGGGGGACGCGGGTCTTGGTGCGAGCACGCCCCTACAGCGCCAGGCGGCGGTTGGCTGCCTCTCAAGCACCTCTGGCACCTCGGCCAGTTCGGCACTGAAGACCACCAAAGCCATGTCGGCCATGGCTCAACCCAGTCCCAATCACAGCCGATCCGCGGCCGTGGAAGCCGATCTCAGAGAGGCTGTTCAAGACGGCGACATGGTAGAGGAAGTGCAGGTGGATGTTCCGCAGGACCTGAGTGATCGCCTCAACGACATGGCCGTCTCCTCCATGGAGCTCTCGTTCGAGATGGACATGACCAACCTGCGCGACGCCCTGACCAGCAAGGATGCAAAGGCTTGTAGCCAGCAGGAGCCCATGATCTGCATGCACACCAAGGTGGAAATGAACGCTCCCGAGTCAGTGGAGCAAACTATTCCGCTCAGGTTCAACGCCTTGATCTCGGGCGTCGTCGAGCTCGATGCCAAAAAGCTGAGCCTCAACCAGCTTACGGACGACCAAATGCCCGGCTTCAACGATGACCTCACCTCGCTAGCCGCCAACCTGTGCAGCACGGCCTTGGAGAAGGGTTTCTCGGCGGTCGCCAAGGACGCCCTAATCTCAGACCTGGAGCTTGCCAAGGGCGAAGAAGCGTTTAAGACGAATGTCATGGATACGACTCTGATGACGCCTGGTGTCCAAGTGGGCAGAATCGCTGATCAGCCTCAGGCTAACTTTCCAGTTCCGGTCGAGGTGCCAGTGCCCACGGACAAGGATGGGTGCAAGCACCCGCCTGTCAAGCCAAAGCGCAAGTGTCCCGGCAAGTGTCCTTTGATCGACGATCCCTGCAAGAAGAATCCCTGCAAGAAACCCGAGAAAAAGCCCAAAAAGGCTGTAAGTACCACTGAGATCACGGCAATGGCCAAGGGTGGTGGCAAAGACTCGTGTTCGAAGGACAAGAAAAAGGACCCCTGTGGGGACAAGAAGAAGAAGGACCCATGTGCCAAGGACAAAAAGAAGGACCCCTGTGGGGACAAGAAGAAGGACCCATGTGCCAAGGACAAAAAGGACCCCTGTGCCAAGGACAAAAAGAAGGACCCCTGTGCCAAGGACAAAAAGGACCCCTGTGCCAAGGACAAGAAAAAGGACCCCTGTGCCAAGGGCAAGGACGGCAAGGATGGCAAGAAGAAAGACCCTTGTGCTAAGTTTAAGAAGGGCAAAGATGGCAAGGATGGCAAGAAGAAGGATCCCTGTGCCAAGGGCAAAGACGGCAAGGATGGCAAGAAAAAAGACCCCTGTGCCAAGGGCAAGGACGGAAAGGGCAAGGATGGTAAGAAAAAGGACCCCTGTGCCAAGGGCAAGGACGGAAAGGGCAAGGATGGCAAGAAAAAGGACCCTTGTGCCAAGTTCAAGAAAGCTGGCGGCAAGGACGGTAAGGGCGGAAAGGGCGGCAAGTGTGGCGCCAAGTTCTCAACCTTTGCCAAAAATCAAAGTCCAAGCAAGCGCTACCTGTCCACGGCACTGA
>VNKF01008683.1:0-31170 GCA_008044355.1 Drosophila lacteicornis
GCCCCGCTGCTTTGGAAATCATAATTTAAGTAATTTGTTCGTTTGATTTACTTATTTCTCTGTGAAATAACATACATATTTTAAGACTTCATTTTGTGTTAATATTTTTAATTTTTTTATTTTATGGTCAAGATTGCATATAATTGGATCTTCTTTAATTGTATTGTAAATAAATTAATTTTTCCCCGTTGGAAAGTCCCGCCACACGGCTTTGTTTCCTATTGCCTGTCTCCATTTCGCAAGGGTCGCGGGCGTATTATCAACCATTTCCTTCCCCTCGCACCAATTTGAAAGACCCTAACGCGATGTTCATTCTAGTATATTCTAGTATTTCTCTTAGCTCATCTGCGTACCGACCTTGCTAAGAGGTGCCGAAAAATTGTATTTGTCTCTCGCTCGCACTCATTAGGTTGCTAAAATTTAGCGCTGGTGAGTACGTAGCTTAAAAATGTAATACTTTTATTGACTCACAGAGTTAGAATAGAATAAAAGCCAAGTCTAGCCGAAAAAAGGCTAGCTAAGCATGTCCAGCACAGCAGATAATGAAGTGAGCGCGCCTCGCAATCGAAGAAAGAAAAGAAGGAAACAACCACTGGAGAGCTATAACTGCCGTTAGTCGACAACAGACACTCAGCGGAGCGAGATCGGGGGCGCGCTCAGCACGGACGGAATTATGCGTGGGGATCATGGGGGCCTACGGATTTTTACGGTAAAATTATTGGAAATATGCCCAAAAACAGTGCGAGAACGTACTGTGACCAGCAAATTGAAAAACTTGCCGCCCCCGCTTTTAAAAAGCCGTCAAAGAGAAGCAGCGGCTAGGATGGAAGAAAGAGCAGTCGTCGAGAGAGCATGACAACAAAGCTCTCTCTCTCTCTCTCTCTCGCTTCGTCGCACGAATGAGAAATCAAAACAAATTGCAAAAGAATAGAGATTTTCTGCCGTCGCCTTCGCTTCGCCTGGGTTATGTGTATATGTTTTGACGAGCGTGTACCTAAGCGTATGCGCACACCGCCACAAGCGGGAATAAAAAATATACAAAATTATTTGCTGCACTCGCACATACACACACGCACGCTGCACTCACACGGCGGAGCGAGACATTATGCACGCCATATAAACAATTGCGAAAAAAAATTACACTTGGATTCGTGGCCCCCGATGGCTACGTCATAGCACTAAAATAATGGCGCGCTTTTTTGTTAATGCACACACAGATCGCAGGGGGAATTCGCTAAAATTAAAGGAAAGAGCATAATCAATGGGCTTCGCAACGGGAGTGTCCTTTAACTTAAACAATTCGCATGGGAGAGCGGGAGCAGGAGCAGGGGGGAAAATAAACAACATTCTGAGTGCAACGAAAATTTCTCTACACTTTCTTTTTTGCACCCACCAGGCACATCAATATTTTCCATTTTATATACGCCTGCTGCCTGGCATCGTGTGGCCGTGTTTTTGAAACGCCCTTTAACGCCACAAAACTCACCCAGTTTCAACTATCTTATTCAGATAAACACGCGCTACGTGTTTGCAAACATTTAGGCGATATCTGGACGTAAATATTCCCGCGATTTTCTATGGAAATTTACAAATAAATTCTTCTGAAATTCTTTTTCAGCGACGACAATAGAGCTGTCCAAAAATCGATGACACTATCGATCATATCGATGTTTTGGGTCTGGCCCAACCTATCGATTGTTTTAAACTGTTATAAAATGGTGACGAAATTGGGAAAAGTTAAAAATCATTGTTATAAAAACGATTGAATGAATTGATCTAAGGGCGGAAATTGAACAGAAATTTATTAGAAAAAACGCAAGTGAAGCCATTAACGAATATTATTTTCGCCAAGTTAGGAAATTCAAAGTAAATCTCGTGAAAACATCGATGTAACTATCGATAGTTTTGGAGAATTGGTGGGAGACCTTGATGAAAAGGTGAAAAACATTGCTGATAAAATAGTTTTAACATTTTTAGGAAAATACCGAGGTAATTAATTTTTTAATGAGGAAAAAAGTTAAGTCCCGACTAGCAAAATATTACCATTACTGTTTTGGAATGTTGTAACGCTGGTTTATTGTTTAATTTATTGTCTGAAGCTTTAGACAGATTTCTATGCTAATGTTGAGATCGGGCTTGTATCGGTTTATCAGGCGGAGCAGGTTGTACTTTTTCGCCTTGGAGTTGTTTGACTCCAGTTCGTACAAGGTGGAAAGATTGACCAGCAAGCTCTCGTTCAATGACTTCTGGGGATTAAGATTAATGGCGCGTTCGTACAGGTTTATAGCATCCTTCAGCTTGCCGGCATACAGAAGGCACACTCCCATATTGTTCAAAATCATCGTGTTGCCGGAATCCAAGTGCAAAGCCTTTTGGAATATCACATAAGCCTCGGGAAAATCGTTCTTGGCCACTGCAATGAGGCCCTTGTCCACCAGATCTCGCAGATCTGGAGAGGTGTTGCTGAAAATGAAGGAAAATGTATAAAAACGGTTTCCCAGTGCTTCATTTAAGTAAGAGCTCACATTTCCCTGAGTCTTCTCGAGACGGCAAACTTCTGTTCGGCTCCAAAAATATCACCTATTTGAAGGTAAATGCGTCCCCAGGCAGAGTACAAAGTCCGCTGCTCCTCCTTGCTCAGATTGGACCGCTTTAGAAGGGTTCCCTCCATGATGTCGTCTATCATACTGAATTTCTTCATCTGCAAAAATGGTACGACATTAATATATAAATAAATGATGTAGATACAAGCGTGATTCACACCATCAAACCACAGTTGATGATCGAGTGCAAGACCCTTTCGCATCGCCTTTCCCAAAACTCCTCCGCCGGCTTGTTGCGCAGGTTTATATAATGTTCCTTGATCTCCCTGCTGGTCACATGGAGTTTCGACAGCCTGTCCAGGGCAATGTGAGGCTTTCCCAGATAAATCGGAAGCTCTGCCAGCAGTAGGCGGAACGAAAAGCATGCAATGGAGCCGCTCTTGCCATTGTACATCTCCGGATAGAAGTCGTAGAAGACATCCGGGCTGGTTAGCTGGCCAAATGGCTCCGCTTCGGCATTCAGTAGCTCGAACTCCCCCAGTTTGGCCAAGAGGGCAAGGCGGGAGAACCACAGTTGAAGCGAATGCGGCGAGTGCTTGGCCGGCTGCCCAGATCTTCCATATCCTTGGCCATAGATGGTCAGCAGTCGGCCAGTTAGATTCACAGCTGTGCGATAGCATCCGGCATGGATTAGGGTTCTCAAGCCGCGCTCATCCTGCGTGACATCGTCGACGCGAAGGATTTTCCGGTGGGCTAGCTCAGCTTCTCCGAGGTGCTGGGTTACTGCAATGGTAATGGGATCAGGCTGGAATGGATAGAATATAGAATATATAGCTCTGAACAGTCCCTCAGTTAAAGGGCATCCGTGTTTATTCCATCTATGCTTACCAGATCATTCTGGAGGTGGATTCCCGGCATTATTAGCTTTCCTGACTCGCTTTCCCGCGGCAACTCCCACAGACTTCGCACATCTTCGCCCACTTTTACGGAATCCTCTGCCTCGGGTGTCTCCACATATTCAGGTGCCTGGAAATATCCGGTGAACGTGCTGGACATCATGTTGCCACTGGAGCTGGTGCTGCCGGCAGCGGGACTACCTTCTGCTGGCATCTCTTTGGGCTTGGGTTTATTTGTCAGCTCATCAAAGAAGCTGGGCGGATCGTTAGCAAAATATTCGCTTATTTTATTTGACATTTTTCCAGAGCAGTGTGACCGCCGGTTTCTGAGCTTGTAACCCTGAAACGCCTCGCAAGGTTGGCCGGAAAAGCGAGCATTTTTCACTCGTGCAACTGGTCACACCGGCTCCGGCAATGATAGTGCGCGCCAAACTTTTTGCAGATAAACACTTTTGGGATTTTGGGTCTTTTATTAATTAATTTTATTGTTTTCTCATTTTTGTTTATTTATGTTTGTGGTAACTATTTTAATATGAGGGAATCAAATATCTTTAAAATGTTTAGCAACTTATATGAAATACAAAGAAAACTGAGCAGAGTTCAAGTAAAAGGTCATAATTTAATTTAAAGTCGTATTATTTATCAACCAAAAAATATATTAGTTTGTAAAGCCCTTGCTATAACCTCTTCCTTTAAAGTTTAATAATATATTATAACTAAATCTCACCTTACGCAGTGATATTTAAATATAAATAAATCACTTTATAATCAACAATTTTTAATGTTTAAAATAAAACTCTCTTTGTTACAGTAATTCGAATTTATTGATCTACAGCCATTACATTATTGTACAATACATATATAAAGCAAAAATTAGTTTATTATAAAGCTAACGAATTCATGCCATTTGATGACTAATTTTCCATTTGCTTTTGTCCTAACATTAAAACGCATTACGCCTTATTTACACACAAAAAACAGCCTCGCATGGATCCGAAGTTTATTGACCATTGAAAATGGTTTCGGGATAATAGCTGGGAGCATTGAACATGCGCGGGAAGCCATTGCCATCCAGTTGGCCCACAGGGAGGACCGACATTATATCACTGAAAAGAAACAAAAGAAAAAAGATTGGTTACTACAGTCTGACTTGATTAAAGGAAATATTTTACATTATGATAATAATAATGAGAGAAGAAATGACCAGTTTTGTAAACTAATATTACTTAAGGTTTTATTAATCTAAAAATGAAATATGTGTACAATATCAAAGTGCTCTAGCTGAAAATGCACTTGAGTATGAAATACATATTCGATTCGATAAGTATTGTCCTTAAAAAGAACATAAGAAAGTCTTAAGATTCTCGAATTCGAATTCCCGTTAGAATATTCCATTAAAAAGTCCCAGACATTAAACAATTATTTTTATTGCTCTCGGACTCCGTCATCCCTTGAGGGTTCCTAGCCAGGGAAGTGCGACTGTATATATTTTTTAGCATAAAATGAAACACATTTACTCCACTTGTGAGTTCCAGTGCGGTATGTGGTGCGTGGTGTATGGTGTATTGTGTGTGTGCTGCAATTTGACGCTTCTCCCGGGGAGGCGATGCGATCAAACAGCGGGAGGGAGCGGAGTATGGGTATGGTGCGGCGGGGACAGGCGGCACATGCTACACGCATGCGCTGCGTTAGGAGGAGCCGGGGCACGTCCCGGGTCCCTTGGCTCTATAAATATGCAGAGGACCGTGCAAGGAGCCGGCGAAATTGGACATAAAACACGCTCAAGTGGGCGGGACTGGACGCACAAGTGCTTTACGGTCACTAACAAACGATCTTTAATGCCAATTCCAAAACAATTGATTATATTCGTTCGTATTTCGAGGAGTTCCTTCTGCGTTCTCCGGGGCGAACAACACGCTCTCAAGTGTTGAATGAATTGTTTTACGAGTTATGAGGAAATGGAAATGGGCAACGGCTTCGCCTTTTACCAAAACGAGGCTAGAGTGTTGAAGTTAAGGCGAAAAATATACATAAGAAAATCTAACTACACTCAAAACGAAGCAAAAAGAGATTAAATCTGAAACTACATATTGGTTTTCTAGTAATGCGTGAAGCAAAGAAATTAGTATCCTTTAAATATTAGAATTTGCATTTTAATGCTAATGCTAATGCTATTCTAAGAGTAAGTATCAATGTAAGTAAACTAGATTCCGAAGAGTTATTTAACAAATTATAAAATCCTCATTGCTTTAAAGTTTAAACATAATAATATGTATGCTGAAGAAGAAATTTGTACTATTTTTCAAAACACTTGAACATCTAAGCCTGTTTTTGACTTTAAGGAGTTTATTTCCTGTTTTGATCAGAATTCTTTCAAATTTATTCAGCAAAAGGATAAATAGAATAACTTTTACAATAATAAAATCAATATTATTCACTTTAAATTCAATAATTTCCCCTTCAATCTTTTTGCTAATAGGTTGTAATTAAATAATAGCTATTCTTTCAGTGGATACTTATGAACAAGTTTAAATTCTACCATTATGAGTTAGAGTCTGGGTCAACTTACGGTCTCTGCTGGGGCGTGCGATCTCTTTGGCGACGGTTCTTGAACCAATTGGACACCTGGGTGAGCGTGAGGCCTGTCTTCTTGGCCAGCGTCTTCTTCTCGTCGGGCGTGGGGTAGCGATTGGTCAGGTAGCAGTCCTTGAGGGCATTCCGCGACTTCTCCTTGAAGCAGTAGACCGTCTCCTCGCCGTCCCAAATCGTCTTCGGGAGTGGATACTTTTTCCGCAGGCGATACTTGTCCACAGCTCCCAGGGGTCGGCCGCGCACCTTCTCGGCCTCCTTGTAGTGGGCCTTGAACCAGAGATTCTGCAGATCCACATGGTATTTCATTGAGAAGCAGTGCGTCTCCAGCAGGTTGTAGAGTTCATGAAACTGGCCGAGGTTGTAGGCAACCATCGCCCGTGCCCGCAGCACACTCTCGTTGGTCTTGAAGAATTCGGAGGGAGGCAGGCTGCACAGGAATGTGGTCAGCTTTTCGATGTCGCCCTTCTGCTGCAGGGCCTCGCACATGCACTGGATCTGAAAGGAGAAACAGATTTAAATTTTATAAGTTTAGGATCTGAGAGAAGAAACCGATTTAAATTTTATAAGTTTAGGCAAAACAAGGATTTTGAAATTATATTTAGAGGAAGAACTCCATTTAAATATAAAAATCTTACCTGATCCGTGGAGAACTGCAGCATTTTGGCATCGATGGGAAAGCTGCCGACGGCGGACATATTGTGGCCAGCGGTGAGATTCGATATGAGATGACCGCCGCTTCCTGGATTGCCGCCCAGTCCACTTCCGCTTCTGGGCAATCCGCCGCACAGGGAATCCGCCTTTGTGTTTCCATTGAGATCCCCCAGATTGCCGGCGCAGCCGTTCTCGAATATGATGCTATTCAGGCTGGGATAATGGGTGGGCGTGGTCGAGGCTGTGGGCGGCGGTGACTTGTCGTAGTCATTGGTTATGTCCTGGAATCTTCGCTCCAACAGGTGATCCTTTTCCGCCCCCTCATAGGGTGCAAATTTATCCAATTGCAGAACGGTTTTGCATGAGAGGTTGCCACGATAGCCTGGGGATAGGAAAAGGACATTGTGTTCAGAGCTTTGATACATCTCTGGTAATACCCCAAATTAACGCCCAGAATATCTTTCTCACGTGCCATTTCGGTGGTCAATGGAAAGACCCGACCTCCCCCCAAACTCTCTTCTCCAAATCAGAAATGTGACTAATCGAATGCCCGACATGACCGAAGCAGTCGCTGTCTTTCGACACCTCAGACGGTTTAGGGCACGGGAAGGGGAACTGGGACTGTGGATCATATTGAGGCTCGAAAGAGACATCGAGCAAATAAATAAATGCGATATGCTTACACACAAGTGCATCGAAGTCAGCGTGTGGATGCAAGTATAAATATGTAAATATTATTAAACATAATGCATTTGATGGTGCATAGCCTGAGGCGATCGATAATCGAATGTCAAGTACCCTGTGATTAATTTACTAGTTTTTTTTTGTAAAGAATGCATATAGAAAAACAATTTTCATCAAACTGGAATCTTAAACAACTGAATTACTTTGTATGTTAACTAAATAAATATAAAATTGAATGAAGTACTTAAAAAATAATAGTTTATTAGAAATTTAATTTGGCACTAAAAGAATTTGTCTTCAAAATTTGCATTTGGGCTTTTATAAAATTCATGATGATTTTTGCTTCATATTTTCGTTAAAATTAAAAATTTAATACAGATTTATTTTTTTATGTCAAAAGAAATTACTTTAGCAATAGAAAAATGGGTAATTTCCCAATAAAAATGTTTAAATCTTATTGAAATTTTGTATTTCTTCCCACCTTGGCCCAAAAGTCAAAGCTGGACAACCCAACCCTATACCCTGTCCTCCACATGCAGTCCTCAAAAATGTGTGATTCTCAGCAGAATTCTAGTCCCAGGCTTTAATTGTTTATGCAGCGCCGCACTGACGCCTCTGTCCAGTAACCCGATCTGGCCCAGGTCTTGGCTCTAGACTCCAACGATAAGACTAGACCTAGTTGAATCCAATCTCTGGATGTGGCCATAGATATGGATAGGGATCCGGTGGCAACTATGTAAACTTACCAGCATTTGGCAGGAAGAGTGAGCCATAGGCCATGGGCGAGCTGAGATTGTCCTGTTGCACGGCGGAGTGGTCCGAGGATGTGCCGCCGGAACTCGTGGAGTCCAAGTCACCGCTGATCGAGACCGACAGATTGTTGGTATCCATGTTCTTCTCGAACATTATCCCAGCGGTAACTGAACACAGTTCAGTTTATTGAATTTAAATTATATTTGCACTTCTCTTCTCTAATTGTTTGTTATTAATTAATAAGATTTTAAAACTGCATTTTAAATATTTTGTTTTTTTTCACCAAACCTTTTGTTTTATTTTCACTTTGTTGGATTACTTTTTAAACTATTTCTATATTATTGTTTGCGGGTGGATTATTTAAAAACACTTAACCTTTTATAAATAGCGTTTTCTATATAAATTGGGCTTAATTCTTGTAGCTAAAAGCTATTTCATATTTTTAATTTTTGTTAAATACTCGTATTTTTTATAGTATAGTTTTTATTAAAGTGCTTTTAAAATTAACTTTAGTTTAACTTAAAATATTTACTTTGGTTTTTATTTTGATCAGTAATTAATCGATTAGAACTTCAGATTTAACTTTTACTTTTGAAACTTTCAAGTTTTTGTTGATTTGATTAAATTTATCTTTAGTTTATTGATTATTTTTAGGGTAATTTTAAATTTTTATATTTTGCTAATTATTATTATAACTCAGGAACTTTTTTTGGTTTTTAAAATATTTTTTTTTGCCACCGATTCTCTCCTTGCGACTTGACGCGTCCGCTCTTCAAACTCAACTGCAAGCGACCGAAAATTGCATTCCAAGGCTGTGTGTTCCGTTCCATTCCGTTTCCGTTGCCATGGCCTGCGGAACGCTGACTTGGGGTGGAACGGCCACCGTTAACTGGCTGCTATCTGGCCAATTTGGGGGTGGTTCCGTTTCCGTTTCGTCCTTCGGAGCGATGGGCGTGTCCGGTGTCGGCCATTTTGTCCCATTATCTGCGAGTTGTGCAAACTTCTTCGCATTGTTCTTGCCTTTGCTGTTGTCTTATAGGGGCAGCAGCGGTGTTGCTTGGATTTGGAAACATCATGACCTCATTAGCGCCCCGAGGGTGTCTAATGAATGCCCCCGGTGTGTGTTTTTGCTTCTTGGAATTTACATCGAATTTCTGTGACATTGCTTCATTTGGCGAACAGCGAAGAGTTTTCTTTAACTCGATACCTTTAAATAATACTTTACAAAGACGAATTTGATTGCCTTAAATATATATTCTAAGATGAATCTGGCTCGATTTTTAATGTACTCACATAAATTCATATTAGGGAGCATACAAAATATATTTATTAATATAAATATATTTATTCGTAGGCGCCCTCTAGCTTATTTTTAGTAATAGTCTGAATGCTTTTTAAAAATAATTTTATTTAAATATACAAACACAATAAATATTTTTTAAATTAACAATAAATAGATCGATTTAAATTACCTTAAAATGGTTCTAAGGCTTTTTAAAATATAGAACAAACTTGTAATTTTCTTCGTGGAAGATTACTCTCAAAAATTAAGGAAAAATCAGTAGTTTTTCCCACCAATTATGCTCTAATAATATAAAATGATTAGGAAACTTCAAGCCTGAGATCTTCATGTCCATCTGAAATAGGTATTTAAAGTCAGACTCACTGCAATTTGATGCTCGACTGAGGCCGGGATCTGAGAAATTCCTCCTTTGTTGGATGATGCTGCTGCTGCTGCTCATCTAATGCGATCAAATTTCAATTACAAAACGCTCCTCGACTGCATTCAGCGCGGAGTGATGGAGTGATGGAATAAAAGTGAAATAAAAGTGACATGACAAAGGTGACAATCCACAAAAAGGCCAAACAATTGCGTTGCCCCAGGAACAGGAACCAGAAGAGAAACAGAAACAGGAGCACTCTCATTCTGTTTGTTGTCGCAGGGAATTCATTAAGCATCAAATTGGGAGGGTTGACGATTTCGTCACACTCGCAAATCCCCTCGACGCAGTCCCAAAAACCCAGATTTGTCACAGCCAACATCAACGCCGGCACCCTGAGCATTATTTACAATGTTATATCCCCTCAAATCGCATCCCCCGAAAGACATAGCCTCCTCTGAGTCACAGGTGTCGAAGGTTATCACAGATTAGGGCTATTTATCAGGAGGTTTATCAACATTATTACTTCTTAAATCTAAAATAAAATGTAGGTCTTACCTAAAATCAGAAAACATTCAAAGGAAAAGTAAGTTGGGAATTATAGTGCAACGACATGGGTAATTGTTCTAAACTTTTGTCTCTATTTATACTCTATTCTAAGCTTCCTTATTTTAGTTTAAGGCCATAACTTAAACTAAATAATTAAGAGTGTAATTCCCAAGTACGCTTTCCTATTTGCTTGCTGTTGCCTGGCAACACCCTCGGGTGCTAGAGGTGTGCCCTCTAATTGACCGCAGTGAAAGGATTGTAATCTTAGCCGAACTAATTCCATTATTAAAATCACGTGGCAGGACTTACCGAGCTGTCAGGCTAAATGAAACGAAGTTTTTAATTCGCAATTTCTTTTTTTTACAGCTCGGTGGCAAACGCGTCTTTTGGTTCCCACACTATCGTGTTTGGCTGAGCCAGCAGATTTTTTTTCGCTCGTCTGGTGTCTGTTTCCTAAATAATGCAAGCGCATGAATGCAACACGCTCGCATCGCAACAAATAAATGGAGTTGCACGCTTTTAAAATTAGAAAAAGTAACACAAAATTGAAGAAGCTGAGATAAGGATTGTGAAGATTATATTATGCAACCCTTTAGAAATTCTTTAAAAAATAGGAACTATGTTGTGATAAAATAAAGATAAATAAGGGAATACTTTGTAAAGTCATGGCTTTAGTTTTATTTGAATTAAGAACTCGATTCTATTGCAAATGTGAAGTTTGTTATTCGGATTTTAGGGTATCCACGTATTTCCTTGTTAAATATTTATGTATAAATATGTAAATAATTAATTTTAACTAATTCCATGTATTTTTATATTCCCTTATTATAAATATATATCCCTTCAATTATTATCCTATACTTAGTTTTATATTGTAAGAGTTCAGCCCTAAAATGATTTTAAAATAAATAGAATAACAGTATAAACAATTATCTACCAAATATAATATTTCACTGAAAACCCCGCTCTAACTATAAATACCTGAGAAAAAGTTTAAAAATACTTATATGTCAAATTTACTAGTTTCCTTTTTATCTATTTAATTTTACATCTACTCGATTCTCAACTTGTCGTTATCCGGCCGTAGTATAATCATTTCCTGCCAAATAAGTAGCTCTTCTCACATTTCAGGGACCACTTTTTGCAGCATCCAGCATTATTATAATTCCATCTCAAATACTGGGAAATTTCAGGGCACTTTGCGATAATCTCCAACTATTACTCAATTTTCTGTACGAAAAATCCGTCAAGTTCTTCTCAAATTTTATATTTACTTGTAACTTCTTGCATAACCATTTGTGGCTGGCCAGCCCCGAGTTTTTGAATTGCTTTTCAATGGTTTTCCATTGTACTTGGGCATTGTGTGCCATTGTCGACGCTCGACAAGTTGCTTAACTTCTCGCAAAAAGAGACAGGACACTCAAAAGGATATTTAGCAAACGTCATCATTGCAGAGTAAGAGCAAACCCTGCCCGGTTAATCCCCCAAATTCCAGTTTCCGAGCCAGCGAGAATAGAAAATAGAGCAGCCCAGAAAACAGCTTACCAGCTGTAATCCCGAAATTCCCAACAAAAACGCTTTGTAAGGTAAGGTGTCACCTTGTCCCGATGCCTGTCTGCCCCTGCTCCCATTCATGCGGAGGATTCCCTTATCCGCCTGTCGATCACACAATAATGGGCCAACCGGCGGGATTATGTGTGGGAGAGTTATTGTCTGACGATGCCAAATGATTTTCGCACCTTTTCGATGAAAAAAAAAACGAGTGTTTTGGGTGTTACGCATAGCCAACAAATGGATGTTTATTGGGATATCTCAGGACAATCCAATTAATAAGACTTGTTCATATTTTAAATGTTTAGATATTTATTTTTATAATAATAAAGAAAAGGAACTAATAATAAATAAAGGATTTAACTATAGTTTAAGGCCTTCGTAGCAACAGAAGTCAATGAGTTTTTAAATTGTATTTTACCTTTTACATTTTATTAGATTTTAGTATGAGTAATTTAAAACATAAGAAACTTGACTTTATAACATCCATTTGTATATATGTCAATTTCTATAATATTATATTTTTATTTTTAATATTTCTTGTTAAATTTATCACAGCAAATAAGCAAACTTATGACAAAAAAATTTTTAGATACCTCGGATGACAATCCAATTTATAATCTTCTGTTGCCACCAATCAATCAACGCTTCGAGAGTTTCCTTCATTAATTTCAAACATATGCTGGCATACTTGGGCACACCCAGAACAATTTCCACAGATAATTGGGCGGGCCGAGTGACTATGAGTCCGATTTCCTCCCCCCAATGCCAGGCCATGTAAGACGATCCTTCGTTGGCAACCACCAGCTCATTATTCTCATTAATGAAAGCTTCGCTGGTGCCTCCCACACCACGCAGCCAATAAATAACATAAATACAACTCTTTTTTTTCCACTCCAACTATTTGTGTATTTACGAGGTAAGCCGCACTGCGAAGATGAATATGAATATAATAATTGATGGCTTCTGTTTACCTTCTGAATGGGACAACACTTCTATTGAAAATGAAAACTTAAACGGAATTGGAACTGAACACCTTTGATGGCCAATCATTCTTGTAGATCAGTTTTATTGATGTATTTTTTTCTGTTAAATATAATGCATTGTGTTCTTGGAAAATCTGGGTAGAAGGTGGAAGGTTGCTGATAAGATAAAATCGGAAAAAAACCATTCATAAGTTGGTTTAGCTGTTTGGTACCTGAAAGTCCTTAGCCCCCTTTAAAGAGACGAAAAGTGTTAGTCAAAATTCATTTTCTTGCATTTCATGTAATTTAAATGCAAATTCAATAAGTTTACACTTAAATGCAGCTTTAAAAAAGAATATCAAATATCACTGTGGACGGCAGTCTACGTAGTGACGATGAGCACCGAGACTGTGGTGCGCAAGGAGACTACTATATACAGCCGTAGAATTATAAATCTGCTACGATAGTCCGATCAGAACCATTTATATCTTGATCGAAAGGTATTGTAAACCTTCTTGAAACAGCATACTAAGATTCAAAATCTTAAAACTGATTAGTTTAGGAGAAATGGGAGTGAAAGTGCGAAATTGAAAATTGGAGCTATTGGGGCCGGTGGAGCAAAAATCCCCAAAGTTTTAATGTTGTTGTGATCTAGCTTTAAATACGCGTCGAATGACACCTCAATCATCCCGATCCGATACTCCGTTCAAAAGATATTCAATAAACAAGATTTTAATGGCCTTTCCGAAATGAGAACGTTTGTCCTGTTGTCTGTCTGTCTGTCTGTTTGTGTGTTGATTTTTTGTTTTAGAGTCCTGAAACTACTTTTATTTTATTAAATAGCTCGAGCTGAACATTTTTTGTTCTACGACTTTTTGGGTTTCCCGTTATTTTGGCTGGAAAACAGCTATAAAAGCTAGATTTTCCGCGCCCACAACTTCTAAACGACTCATGTAGAGTCATATAGAGACGTGCACAATGCAATAATATTTAAAACCATCAAAGGAAACTTAAAATAATTTAAATTAAAAAAAAAGTTTTAAAGTTAGCTGAAAAATTTAAAAAGGCAAAACAGACAGCGTGCCGATTTTAAAACCAATTAAATTTTTTTTTTTAATATTTTTGTTTATTAATCGTCACAAAATTTTGTATCAGACAATTTTTGAGTTAAATGTGCCATCGTCACTTTTACGTCATCTCGTTAAGAGGTGTTTTTGTTTGATAAGCTATATTAATATTTATTAAATTTCTTCTCAACATCAAAATGTACAACTTATTCACATTACTTTACAGACTGTAAATTTTCCAATGCTATAATTTAAGTTTCGTGTTAAATTAAATCAATATTAGGTTATTTACAAATTCCCTTTAAATTCCCCCTTAACTTTAAATACAAAATAAATGGGTGTGCCTAGAAACTCTTTTTTTTACGTCTTCATTAACCCAAAATATACCGAAAATTAAATTCTCTTGGGACACAATTAGTGTAGGTTTTTTTAAATATTTTTTTTTTTTATTTGGACATATGCTTTTCCCCTGGCCGCAAAATGAGCAAATAAATCATAAATGTTGCATTCAACGTAATTGAGCGCCGCACCAACCCTTAAGTTGAAGGGTCCCTCAAAAGGGGAGGGGGGTGTGTGTGTGTTACCATGCCTACAATTCTGTGAAACAAGAAAAACAATGTAATCCGAGCTGGAATTTGGAATGTGCGTAATATTGTGTGCGTTGAGAGTACTGTAGCGAAGGCGAAGTTGCTGAAAGAACTTGTTGAGATTTTAGGGGATGTAATAGCTCCGCCTCTGAAGGAATGGATGGAATTGAAACACCAGGGATGGAAAATTATGGAAGTGGAACAGACTTCAACTGGAAATATTAGGGTTTAAGGGAAAGGGTATTATTTTGAACGATAAGTTAAGTTAATAAACTATTTATTTAAATTATATTGAATTCGATGTTTTAGCTAAAACCTAAAACTCAATTAAAAAATGTTTAAGTTTTTTTTTTTTTTTCAAATCTTAAGGGAGAGGGTATTTTTTGTAAACTATATAGTAATTTATTAAATTAAATTCAATTTTTTTTAAGGTAAAAACGATCTAATTTTCTTTGAATTAAGTGTTTTTTTTAATAATTACAAACTAAATGTAACAATTAATTATTTACTGTCTTTAAAAACCATTAAGAAATTACCATGAGATTTTTTTAAATATATTTTAATCTTTAGTTTGAGAAAATGGAATTTTCAGAAAGGCTCAGGATTTCACTTTCACAACATTCTCTCGTTTTTGTTTATATAAAAGAGTTTGAACGCAGATTTAATCTTTTTAATAACGTAACACACAAAAATCAACAGATATAAACAATAAATCAACCAAATAACCAATTAACAAACTAACAAAAATAAACAATTTAAAATCTATACAAACTAATCTCAAACATCTTTTACAATTCGCCGGATCTGGCGATAGTTTACATCTGCCAATCGGATACTTTGCCCCACGGTCGCCAGGGGCTTCATGAAGTTATTCAGGGTTTCAGCCACCGGTTCCAGGATATCCCGCACAGAGCACAGAATATTGTAGAGAAAAATCAGGGGCGGCTGCAGGTAGCCATTAAAAAGCATGGTCAGCAGTGGCTTCACCAGGTAATCCGAGGTCATGTGTAGGAGTCCGACAATCAGAGAGTTCACCAGGGAGTAGAGCACAAAGCGGTAGCTTTGCAGGATGAAGGCCACCACGAAGGCCACGGCGATGTGGAGCAGGCCGAACAGCTCCGCCCAGAAGTGGGTGGCATATGTGGTGGCCCGATCCGCCAGGACAATGGCATTGATCTTGGGATGCGTGTCCGTGGTGCTCAGATACTCGGCACAGCCGTGCTCGAAGGGATAGATGCCGATGCAGGTGTGCCGGGTGGCCTCCTTGCGGTTCCACTGCGGCTCTGGCAAATCATCGATAATGGACTTATTTGGGCTCTGTGCGTGACACTGGCACATCTTGTCCAGCGATTGGACCAAGCGGCCCAGCAGACCCACCTTCTGCTTCGGCACCTGCGAGGTTTTGTGCGACTTGGAGCGGCTCTTCAGGTTTGCAGCCGATCGCGTTGGCACAGTCACATGTGGACGCTTTTTGTTGTAGCGCTGGAACTCAATTCTTTGCGGCTTACTCTTCGACTGCTGGAGGAGACTCTTCTCCGGCTCCGCGTGCATCTCGTACAGCGTTTGTAGCGAACTGCGGCTTTCGGCTACAGTGGATTCAGACACCTCTCCTCCGCGATCGCTCCTGAAAATGCTATATTGGGTGCCAGCATTTTGGTACACATCCGAGTCGCTGGAGCAGTTCATCCGGGGTAGTATCTTCTTCAACGGGGACTGCATCTTCGCCGTCACTCCCACATGATGGACTTTGATCAGATTCGACTTGGAGGTGGAGCCGTTCGGATCTGTTGACTCGGACATTGAAGTTTTTGGGTTGTCTCCGGTTTGTTTTAAGTCCTCTCTCGAATTTAACTGACAACTAAGGCAAACTTTCTCCGAATTTAAAATCTCCATGCAGCTATGGGAGTGCCCCGACTACAAAACACGGTCCCTTCGAATATGGCATACTTTCCGGTGCTTTTGGACCCTGATCGCGTGATTTTAAAATAGTTAGTAGCTCAATAAAATGCAGTTAAAGAGTTATACAGCTACTAAATTAAAATCAATTTAATAGAACGTGTTATAAAACATTTTTCAGCATTTGTTCTTATATTAAACCGCTCTGAAATATTTTTTTTTTTAATAAGTGTTTTATTTAATTTTAGCGCAGACTTCAACCAATAATTTCTGAAGATGTTTCGGTTCTGGGGGCTGAACTTTTCGATGGATTGCCAAAAAAGCTCAATTAGGGCTAAAGATAAGAGTAAAAATTCGTTTCGATTAGAAAGTAGAAATCATTGCAGTTCGAACTTTTGCAAGAGTCGCATGCAGTTTTCTTATCGCAATTAATTTTCAAAATTTGTGTCAACTTAGTGAGAAATATAAATAATATTAAAATATTTGTTTTAAATCCTTGAAAATTAAAAAAAAAGGAAAATATAAAATCTTTTAGAATGGGAAAGAAAAATAGTGAGTTGAATTAATATAAATAAATAAATATTGCAATTATTAAAATGTTTAATAACCAATGCAGAATATAAGCAAAAGGAGGAGAAGCCTGCGGTTCCTGCACCAACACAGCAGCAACCACAAGGTAAGTATAATTGATAACAAGAAAAACTGAGGTATTTCCAAAAGATAACTTTTATTCGGGGAGTCACCACATTCGTTTTAGCCGTGATGAAATTTAGTGGGTGGCCAAAAAGAGCTATTTAACAAAAAGCTTTTTATTTAATGGTGATTCACCGGTTTCTTCTGCCTGGCAGAGCTTTACAAACTCGAGAACAACGAAATGAAAACATATATTTGAAGAATTCATTTGAAAAATACATTCTGCTTTAGACTACCTTTGTGTAGCTCTTATTAATTTTTTAATTAATTTAATCTAAGAATTACAAGGACAAGGCCCAGCCACACGCTCTGGGGATGCTGGATCTTCAGGCCGCCAGCAGGTGCAGAGATCTCAAAGAGGTCGAGGCTGGGGCGTACAGCAGTCGGGTCAGCAGCAACAACGTGGACAGGCCCAACCATGGAGCTCCCAACCACAACAGCGGAGGCCACCTCAGCAGCAACAGCAACGGCCACAAGAACAGCAGCGACAGAGCCAACAAGTCAGCTTCCACACACGGGGACCACATCCTCACCAACAGCAACACGGACAGCAGGGGCAGGGTCAGGGCTCTCCGGCTGGAGCTGCTCTTCCGCCGGAACCTGCTGGCAGCATCCAGCGAGGTACAATCGGCAGACCCGGTCAGGTGGCCGTTAACTATCTGCAGATATATATGGAAGAAATGCCAGAAAAGGCCTACCACTACGACGTGAAGATTCAGCCGGAACGTCCCAAGAAGTTCTATAGACGGGCATTCGAGCAGTTTTGCGAAGATCAATTGGGCGCAGTAAAAGTCTCCTTTGATGGCAAAGCCTCCTGCTATTCGGCGGATAAGTTGCCAACTAATTCCCAGAATCCGGAAGTGACTGTAAGTAAAGAGCAGAGCTCCGGCAACATATGTGGATAGAAGAAAACTTGAAAATTTTCTAGGTGATAGATGGCCATGGTCGCTCCCTGCGCTATACTGTGGAGATCAAGGAGACAGCTGATCCGGTAATCAATCTTAGTTCTTTAAAGAGGTAAAAGGAGAACACGAGCAGGGTGAGAAAGATATCCAAATTGTAACATCTGATCATTCGCAGCTCAAAGAGCGCCTCCGACAAGCTTAAGCAGTGCCTAGAGGTGGTGCTGGCGACCCCATGCCACAGCAAGGCCATTCGGGCCGCACGCTCTTTCTACCCAATGTCCGGAATGGAGCTGGGCGATGGATACGAGGCCCTGGTGGGCCTCTATCAGGCCATCATACTGGGCGATAGTCTTTACCTGAACGTCGACATATCGCACAAGTCCTTTCCCATTGCCATGCCGGTGCAGGAGTACTTGCAGAGATATGTCCTGAGGGAGGGAGTCATCAATCAAAACACCGATCTAAACCAATCGCGCCGCGTCATCGAATCGTTTCTGAAAGGCCTCAATGTGGTCTATACGCCACCAGTATCTTTTGGATCCACGCCACGTTGCTACAAAGTAAATGGACTTTCGGAATTTCCGGCTAGCAGCGAGAAATTTCAGCAGGATGGCAAAGACATCACCATTGCAGACTATTTCAGGGATCGCAACTACAGATTGAAGTTTCCCCAGCTTCACTGCCTGCATGTAGGACATCCGATGAAGAAAATAATGCTGCCCATCGAGCTCTGTCGCATCGAGGGAGGCCAGGCTTTAAATGTAAGTTATTTGTTTAAAATACATTCTCATAAACTACATATGTACAATATGTATATATTTTGCAGCGTAAGGATGGAGCCTCTCAGGTGGCCAATATGATTAGGTTTGCCGCCACACCGACCCATGAGCGAAAGGCCAAGATCATGAAACTTCTGCAATTCTTCAAGCATAACCTGGACCCGACCATCAGTCGCTTTGGCCTCCGGATCGGCAACGATTTTATTGTGGTAAACACCCGAACCCTCACACCGCCGCAGGTGAATTACCAGGACATCAAGCCTTGCTTAGTTAGGAATGGATCGTGGCACATGGACGGTAAGCGGTTCCTAGAGCCTAATCGCAAGGTCCACAAGTGGGCGATCTTGTTTTTTAATCCGCCGCGCGGTCGTAAGTTGGAATACCACCAGGTGGCCGACTTTGCGCAGAAAGTGCTTTCCCAAGCCAGCACGGTGGGCGTGGGCTTGGGGAAGCATGACATCCATGGCTTCGAGGACGAGCGTGGCTTGGACGATTGGTTCAGAGATCTGAAGAAGGGCCAGTACGATCTGGTCTTTGTGATTATATCAAAGAATGGTGCTTCCTATGACTTCATCAAGCAGAAAGCCGAACTGAAGCACGGCATTTTGACGCAGTGTATAAAGCAGAGTACCTTTGAGAAAAGTCTCAGTTTCCAGACCATTGGCAATATCATGCTGAAGATCAACTCCAAGCTCAACGGCATCAATCACAAGCTAACGGACGTTACTGGCCCCACGATGATCAGTAATGTTATGTACCTGGGCGCCGATGTTACCCATCCGTCACCAGATCAGCGCTATATTCCCAGCGTCGTGGGCGTGGTCGCTTCTCACGATCCCTATGGTGCTGCCTATAACATGCAGTACCGCCTGCAGCGCTCGACTCTGGAGGTGATCGAGGATATGGAGGCAATAACGATGGAGCATCTGCGTGTCTACCAGATGTATCGGAATACATACCCTGAGCACATTCTCTACTATCGGGATGGTGTCGACAATGGTCAGTTTTCGAAAATCAAGGACGTTGAGCTCAGAGGTATAAAGGCAGCATGTAATAAGGTACGTTCTTGGACATGATTTCTATTTCAGGAGAGCGCTATATAATCAGACTATAATAGGTTTAATTACCTAAATCTTATCCTCAAATAAAATAAGAGGTGTTTTTAAATAAACCTTTTTCAGATACCCTCTCTTCCTCATCATTATCCGTATATATTTTAAATTATTTGCCTTATTGCAGCTCGGCATTGACCCGAAGATTTGCTGCATAATTGTGGTGAAGCGCCACCATACCCGCTTCTTTCCGAAACAAAAACCTCCGCAGTTTGGTAAGAAAGATTATAACAACGTCGAGCCCGGAACAGTGGTCGATCGCACCATCGTTCATCCCAACGAGGTGGAGTTCTATATGGTTAGCCACCAATCCATCCAAGGAACGGCCAAGCCGACTCGTTACAATGTGATCGAGAACACGGGCGAACTGGATATCGACCTGTTACAGCAGTTGACCTTTAATTTGTGCCACCTGTTCCCGCGCTGCACTCGCTCTGTTTCGTATCCGGCACCGGCTTACTTGGCTCATCAGGTGGCAGCACGTGGACGTGTCTATCTCACTGGGTACGTCAGGGATGTTTTCTCTGATGTTTAGTAATTATATTTTTTTTATTACAGTACTCATGGGTTCCACGACCTAAAGAAGGAATACGAGAAGCGAAAAATCGTTCCGGAATTTATGAAAACTAACCCAATGTACTTTGTCTAAAGATTGAAGTCTTAAGGCACAGCCTATTTACTAATTTATAAATAAACATATTAGGCGTTCTAAGCATTTTAGAAACGCCACAGACGACAATTCTTGAATATTACTTTCTCGCAAAGAATTAAAAAAAGGAATTTATCGAATATCTTATTGGACGACTATATTATTTAGCTGCCACAGCAAACCGTCGTAATAAATGGGAACATAGTAGGACAATTTATATAATTTAGTTATTTTTCATCATATAAGAAAATACATACATAACTCAAGATATAGTTATTTATTGCGACATGAAAATTAATTTATGAATGTGTTCAAATCGGATGAATCATCATATATCTGCCATAAGAACATTCGGCTAATCTGGGAAAATTTAAATTTTCATTTGAACGAAATCGGACGACGACATATTAACGGTCCGTTAAAAATATTAGTAAGTAAAATGGATATGTTCCCATTTTAAAAGCTTAGAACAGTTTTTTTTTTCTTTTAACCCAGTTCCCCACCTTTTTTATAACGGTTTTTAACCGTTTATGAACCAATATCAATTGCCACACTGCTGGTCACACTGCGCCAATACTATCGCCATCGTTCTCTCTGCTTCGCGGATAACAAAAAAACAACTGTAATTACTTTTTGGAGACCATTATTTATTCATCTCGCACACCACCGCACGCTTTAGCCAATCTATATAATCATACTTACCGCAATGCTGTCCTCCGCGTGGCGCAGTGTTTCCACCACGGTGGAAACCCAATTGACGGCCGCCTATTTCCGAGGTTCGTCCAGCAGTCTGCGAATGGGTCTCCGTCTCCGGCTGGCTGTTCCGGCTGTTCTCTCTGGTGCCGGGTCAATGCAAAGGCGATTTCTGGCTGTGCCCGTCTGTCAAAGTCTCGTCAAGCGTAATCTATCCATGCATATGTGTTTAATCTAATCTCCCGTTAGCGGCCCTGTCATTTGTGTTATATCGTAGCTTGTTGTCTATTCCCTTGCCCTTTCCGTAAGTCAAACTAAATGTAAATTATCCTCGTTCGTTTCAGTTCAAAAGCTCCGAAAAGTCGGTCTTAGAGGCATGCACAGCACTTTGGAAGACGTGGAGCTGGTGGGCATGAAGATCAAAATCCTGCCGGCCCTGCAGGACAACTACATGTATTTGATCGTGGACGAGAAAACGCGCGAGGCGGCCGTGGTAGACCCAGTGGACCCAGAGCTGGTGATCAAGACGGTGCAGGAAGAGCAACTGACCCTGAACAAGGTACTGACAACCCATCACCACTGGGACCATGCCGGCGGCAATGAGAAGCTAGTTAAGCTCTGGGCCCAAGCGTTGGATGTGTACGGCGGTGATGACCGCATCGGCGCCTTGAACCACAAGGTGAAGCAGGACGATACCTTTACCATTGGCAGTCTGAATGTAAAGTGCCTGTCCACGCCATGCCACACCACCGGACACATTTGCTACCATGTCACAACGGCCGATGGCGTCAGCGACGACGGAGCTGTTTTCACCGGCGACACCCTTTTCCAGGGCGGCTGCGGGCGCTTCTTTGAGGGCACACCCGAGGAGATGTACGAGGCGCTGTGCACCAAACTTTCAGCGCTGCCGGACAACACAAAGGTATTTTGCGGCCACGAGTATACGCTGCAAAACATGAGCTTTGCCCGGCACGTGGAGCCGGACAACGCACTGATCCAGGAGCGAATTGAATGGGCTAAGCATCGTCGGGCTTCGCAGGATCCCACCGTTCCCTCGACCATAGCCAATGAGAAGTCCTGGAATCCGTTTATGCGCGTTCACGAGCCCATAGTGCAGAAGCATGCTGGAGGCCCCGATGATCCCATTCTGACCATGTTCAGGCTTCGCAAGGAGAAGGATACCTTTAGGGGTTGAGCATTTTCCTTTTATTTTGTTCTCTAAGAGTTTTTGAAGCATGTGATTTAATATTGGATTTAATCGAAAATAAAATTGATAGTATATGAAGTTGAAACGGCAAAAATATGTTGTTTATACATTTTATTTAATTAATTTTTTATAGCTTTGGTTAAGCCAGAAGGACTTGCTTTTTTTGCCTGGGAAAGTGAAGGGTGCCGGATCAGCAGAGGGCATTGAGCCTGCGGGATAGGGTGCAGAAGTACGAAAGGAGGCCTAGTAAAAAATAATGATTCAAAAAATGTATATCGATGACATCGACGTTTCTTTCGTGATAGTCCATCGATAGTTGTTCACTTACGTTGTAGATCGTTACATTTTTGTTTTGGATTTTTTAGGGTGAAATATCGACTATTTGAGATTTTTTTAGGGGGAAAGCAAAATTTTCATCTGGCAACACTGTCCCTAGGCGGCGTCATTCCAATGAGATTTTAAACGAAAAACAACATTTAACAGCGACTACAATGAATAAAAATAATCGCAGGAGTTCCGTGAGTGTGCTTTCAAGCAAACAATTTCAACGCATTGTTTATTAATCGAACGTTGGATTTGTTTAATTTGCAGCTGCGCAAGGCTCCGGGTAATGAAGACGAAACAACCACAACAGCGATGCGGATCAAGAGACGCATCAGCTTCAGTGGCAAGAAATCTGTGAGGTGAGTGTAAAGGCACTCCTAACAATGTTCCATATATAATATATGCAATGTATTGCCTCCCCAGGGAATTCGTGAATACGGAGGAGCCCAAAAACTGGGACAACTCGTACGAGGTATCCGATCACCTCAACGTGGACAGCTCGGGTTCGGGATCAGGCACGAGTTCGCATACAAAATCGTTAAGTGGTGAGGACAAGGAGAACATCTCGTTGCCGGCTGCGGCCAGCATCTGCGAACGCAGCCACATCGATATAACGCTGAATCTGCAGACCAGCGTCGATGTGACCCTGTTGCCCTGTGAATTGTTAAGGAAACAGCAGCAGAAACCACTGACCGAAGTCCGCGACTCGCTGGCCCTTTCGCTGGAGGAGCGTCAAAGGTTGCAGGACACCAACTACGACCGTCGGATTATGGACAAGACCCTCGATCTGATGTCAGGCTCTTTGGTAGCCAGGATGCAAAAGTCCACCCTCCCTCCGCCTGTACATGCCACAGCTGCTGCCAATTGTATAAGTGACTCCTTTATGGACATCACGCCACTGGCCTTCGATGCTCCTCCTCTTCCTGCTCCTGCCCCCGCTCCTGTTGCTCCTGCTTCTCACCCTCCAATCGAACAGCTGGAACCCGAGGACATTGAGCTGGAAATGTTCGATGACATGCGCCATTTAATAATGAATGAAAAGGAGAACGTAAATCCGGCACAGAAATCGCTGCTTATGGAGATGGAGGAGGCGGGAAAGCAGATCAAGAACAAAACTCAACATGAAGTCGTGGATATATCCTTTAATTGTTCCTTGAATGGTTTGTTTTATTTTATTTTTCTATTCGTATTTACTTTATATATACCTTCATTTAGAATAATATATTTAGAGTATAATTTTGATCAGAAACTCCTGATCAGGAGATCCAATCTAGCTATTGTCGTTCTGTTTTTATCTGAGCTCTTAAATAACACTTGTATGTATAAATCCTAATTAAAACTAGCATAGGGGCTGTTCAAATATTACGTAATCACTTTTTTTATGATTTTTTACCCTCTCCCCCCTATGTAATCAAGAGTAAGGTGGTGATTAGGTGATTACTTAATATATGGACAGCCCCATAGAGGAACGGTCTTTGCTGCTTTGCTGTTTACTTCATTTACTGGAAATACAAATATTTACTAACTTGTAAATAACTTTCCCATTATATATTTGAAGAAACTATTATTATTACTTAATTTCTTTATTATTATTTTTTTTTAAATTGTTATGGATTGAAATAAATTTGTTTTTTAGCATTAAAATTTAATCCCAAGTTAGAACAGCACTTCCCACTGAAAGTTAATATATAATTCCTATTACTTTACAGTCTCTCCGGAGAGGGATATCTCGCCACTGGCCAATATGTCCTTCAAAAGCGCCAGCAGCGCCAATAGCACCATTAACTACAAGGACGAGTCCATGCTCATACCACAGGACATGGTATCGGGTAAGCGCATTAGCAAGAAGATCAACTTGCGCCAGCTGAACGATGAGTTGGAGGCGGGCAAGATTCAGCTCTTTCCCAATGGCCCAAAGACACCCACCACGGATCGCAAGAGCCAGAAGAATCGCTTCTGGCACGGTCTGGGCCAGGAGGAAATGGACGCAGAGGAGGGGTGTCCGACTAGGGATATTAGGAGCAGCATCAAGCCAAGGGCAATGCTGAATTTCAGCGAAAGCATGGCCTTGTCCCCGCCACCCGTTCAAAAAGAGCTGAAGGATAAGGCCAAGGACAAGGATAGGGAGGACAAGCGTAAGTATCGACTCTCCCAAGCGGATGAGATGATGCTGGACAACACAAACTTCTTGGCCCATGCCAGATTGGGGGATGAAACGCAGTCTAGAAATAGTTCCAAGAATTCAACGAGAAGGGAGACCACCTATGACTATTCCGAGTTGGATTTGGAAGGACCCACCAGCAGGCTGGACTTTCATCCTCCTCCCATGCTCAGCTCTAGGCCGCGACAGACCATACATCAGCCTGAAGAAATTGAGGCGGATCAGTCGGTGGCATTTCCAGCGATTCCTGCTCCTCCTCCTCGACGCACCTTGTATATGAATGAATCCATGGATCAGGAGAGAGCAACCAGAGAGGAACCCCAAGCCCCTGTTTACGCGACCATGAGAACTAAGCGCCGCGAGACTCTGGTGATGCAGGTGAGCATGGAAGAGGAGATGGACTTTAGCATGAAAGATCCACCAGATGGCTACCAAAAGGCTGCTAAATCAAGACAAACCCTTCTTTTGGCTGAGCCCATAAGAGAGGAGCTGCCAAAAGAGCAAGCTACCTTCTATCCCTCTAACAAATCCAGGAAAACTATCACCATGTCGGAGGGCATAGAAGAGGATATGAGCATTCTGCAACCAAGGGAACAGGAACAATCGCTTCAAAAGTACAAGGCCCTAGAGGCACCTTCACGTCCAAAGTTAAGACAAACTCTTTTAATGGCTGAGCCAATCGAGGAAGAAGAGGTGGCTGCGCTTAAGTCAAGCAATCAATTCCAAGAGCAGTCACGTTCAAGACCTAGGAATACTATTCTAATGGCAGAGCCGATTCCTGAGGATCTGGGTTGTAAAAAGGAGAATTTGGCTATGGAACGCCCCGCAAGCAGGCATGACTTCCCTCATTCCATGCCAAGTTCTAAGCCCCGGCAGACTATTCATCAGCCTGAAGAAATGCAGCAAGATCTGCCCGAACTTCCTGCCGCCATACCTGGCGTGAAGACATCTCTTCCTCGACGCACCTTGTACATGAATGAGTCCATAGAGCCGGAGGTCGAGAAAACTGTGCAGGTTGAAGCAAGGAAGGAAGAACAAGCCACAATAAGCGAACATTATGGGAACCATAATAAGCGCAGGCAGACTATCTTGATGCAGGAGAGCATGGAAGAGGAAATTGTAAGTCCTCTCAAGGAACTAAACTTCAAATCAAGCGCTGTTCCCGTGGAAAAAGGGAAACCAAAAGCAAGGCACACTCTCCATATGGCAAAGCCTTTGGAAGTAGAGAAGGATTTACCTCTAAAGGAGTTTGCTCCTCCAAAAAGCCAATTAAAATCAAGGCAATCGCTTCTGTTAGACGAAGCCATGGAAGACGAGATGGACACTAGCATGAAGGATTCGCCACAGAAACCCACAGAAAAACAATCTAATCTTTATTCAAACTCCAAGTGCAGGAAAACAATTATTATGTCGAAACCCATTGAGGAGGACGAGGCAGTGGACATTGATAGAGAGGCATCCTCTGAAACGAATTCAAGGCAATCCACAGAAACCGAGATGAGCTCCAAGGCAAAACAGCCTTCTAAATGCAGAAAAACTCTCATAAATCCCGAACCCATAGAGGAGGATGACATTGCTCCACATTTAAAGGAACATTCTAACTATTATCAGCTATCAAGGCCCAGGAAAACAATTATTAAATCAGAACCCATGGAGGAGGAACAAAAGCAGACGCTTCTCTCGGCGGCACCCACAGAATCTGAGTCGCGTTCTAAGGCAAATCAGGCCTCTAAATGCAGAAAAACTCTCATAAATCCCGAACCCCTAGAGAAGGATGATATTGCTCCACATTTAAAGGAACAATCGCCGCCAAAACTTCCAAGTCATACACAGTATTTAGGGGAACCCATAGAAGAGGAGATACTCTCTAAGGAAAAAGATCATTCAAGACCTAGAAAAACTATTATAAAATCAGAACCCATGGAGGAGGAACAGAAGCAAACGCTTCTCTTGGAGGCACACACAGAAACCGGGATGCGCCTTAAGGCAAACGAGAAATCTAATCTAACCCTTAGTAATCCCGAACCCATAGAGGAGGATGACATTGCGCCACATTCCAATTCTTATCAGCCCTCAAGACCCAGAAAAACAATTATAAAACCAGAACCCATGGAGGAGGAACAAAGGCATAATACCACAGAGTCGTTCTCGGTTCCATATCAACAGAAAAAGTCGAGGCAAACTTTTGTAATGGCTGAGCCAATCGAGGAAGATCATCATGAAGCATTTAAAGCAAACAAAGCGGAGAAGCCACGCCCAAAGTCAAGAAATACTATCCTAATGGCTGAGCCGATTCTTGAGGATTTGAGTGTGTGTAAAGCTGTATCCTTGGACTACCAAAGTCCCCAGGAAACGAGGCAGAACACAAATATCCAGGTAATCACTCCCCTGCCCAATCCCCGACTTACTTCGCTATACAGAGAACTGGGTAACTTCACGCCCGGCATGTCGTTGACCGAGTTCGAGGATCAGGAGGAGATGTGCAAGACCCCATTGCCCAGCGCGAAGCAAAAACAGCGATCCAATTATCAACCCACCAAGATGGAGCTGATGGATGCCTCAGGGCTGGGGACACCCGTCAGGCATGGCACTCATAAGCGCCAGCCGAAGCACCTCACACCCAATCTGCCCGAGTCCAAGAAGCGGCACACCCAACTCTTTGCCGATAGCCAAATGGAAATGGAGGTCGAGATGGAAGAGGGCGCCTGGGAAGGGGCAAACATCGAATTGGAGACTCATAAAGCCCGTTCGACCTTCAGGTTTGATCAGTTCGATGAGACGGTGCAGCCAGTGAGGGATTATCGCCCGCCACTAAGTCAGTTGGTCAAAGTGAGCTCCCTGGACGAGGTCCTGGAGGTGAAGCAGCAATCGGAACTGGAGGAGAAACCCATAACCATCTCGGATGTGACCAACTACTTCCTGCAGGAGAAGCAGCAGGAGGATGAGCAGCGCAAGTCCAGTGACAGGGAGAGTGGAGCCTCCTTATCCGATCGAACCTTCAAGAGCTATGCCGCCACCAACACCAAGTTCATTAATCTCTCGGGCGACACCACCATTTTTGCCGGCGGCGTAGATCTGGATGAGGCGGAGGAGGAGGAGGAGCCCCAAAATCAGATAGACAATGAGCAGATAAGCCTGGTTTCCACGCTGGCCGAGGAAACCGTCGAAGGGAACGAAGGGAATGAGCAGCCAGAGCTCTGCCAGGACCAAATAACTCCCCTTGTTATAGCCGGCAGCAGAGGCTCCTGCAAAAAGTGTGCGAACTGCAATCGATCCTTGAGCGAAACGACGCTAAGCGCCGATTCCTTTATCCTACCCCAGCAAAACCTCTTCGACTTCACGAAGGAGAGACAGCGACTGCGTCGGCTACGGCTGAAACCCAGCTATGAGGAGATGCAGAAACACTGGGAGATGAAGAGTCTGGAAATGGCGAACGATTCCCTGGACGAGACGAAAGTGGAGGAGAAGCCCTGCCATTGGGACAAGGCAAAGCTAATGCAGAAACTCAAGAGGTAAGCATTTTAAATATTTATAATTTTTATTTACAACTTCAATACCCTCTCAATAGGCCACCATCACGCAGAAATCGAGCCATAGCACCTGCCAAGCCAAGGGAATCCTTCTTTGATCGCCTGGATCTCTTGCTAGCCGAGCAGCAGCCCAACTGGATCTTCGACTTCCAGCTCAAAGTGTCCCGACAATTGATATTCTACCACCGATTGCTGACCACATTTCGGATTGTGGTCAACTACAAAGGGCTGGACGATCAGGATGAGTCGGCCATACGCGTGTGCTCCATTACCGAGGACAACGCGGTGGCTAGTCCACCGGAGCGATGGACCACGTTCGATCACTACCTGAACTTTCAGCTCAGTCTCAAGATGCCCATGAATCTCACCGATGCCATCGTGGGCAGCGACGTGGAGTGTTTCCGAAAGTTTCTGCATCGCATCGATCAGAGCGTGGTGGAGATCAAGCGAACGTTCCACAAACTGATGACAGTACTGACGGCGACCAACGCCAGGCTTTTGAGGTAAGTCTCTATATAGAATTTCAGGTACAGATATTTAATATGATTTTACTTTATTTTTTTCAGACAATCGAATCGAATTTTTGTGCGAAAGACCGTGATTAAGTGCATTGAAAACGAACCACTTATTCGTTTTGAACGGTTGAATTTCCTGGTCCAAATAACCAATGTGGAAGAGATCTGTTTCAGCGACGTCCTGCAGCCGGAATTGCATTTGTTCAATGAAAACCTCCAGTTTTTACCAAAGGGAATCGCTTTCCTTGAAGCATTTCTGCCCAATCCAGAGCAGTATCTTAAGATGCAAACCTAATGTTTATTTAATCTTATGTTTATTTTTAATTGTATCCCTAATAAATTTGTATATTTGCCTATTTTTATAAATCCAACTATTTCCGATTATATTAATAATTTGATTTAATTATATTTAACCTGCACATTAACCTTAACTCCTAGGTTAACTTGTGCATTCGTATGGTATTTTTACCATTTAGCTCGACAGCGAATATCTTGGTATTATTCGGTCGACCGGCAACGGTCACACTGCTCGGCTCGCTAAGTAAAAAAATTCCTTGACTTCCGATTTTCAACGCGATAAAACTTGAGAAATTGTTTTGCTGCCATCATTTTAAAGCCGTGCCGGAGTGGGGAAAATGTCTTGTGCGGCCACTCTCACGTCGGCCAAGGACTCTACGAACGCGGCGGCGGCCAACGGAGGAGCACCTACAAACACGAACACGAACACGGGCACCCAGCAATCGACGGCTGTGGGTGTGGTAGTGAGCAGTGCAACGGGGGGCGGGGGCGGCAACGGCGGTGGTGGTGTTGTTGCGGCAGGAGGAGGAGTTGCAAGTGGCAACACCTCCTCCACGACAGCAGCAGCCAGCGGCGGCGGCGGCGGCGGCGGAGCAGGAGCAGCTAACTCAGCGGCAGCCGTCGCCAGGCGCTTCTCCATGGAGGGTGTGGGGGCACGGGTGATCCGCGGACCGGACTGGAAGTGGAACAAACAGGTGAGGTCAAGTTTTCTGCTTCACTTTTTCGACGCCGCAGCGAGGCAGCAGCTCGGCAGCAGCTCGTCAGCTCGCAGCATTCGCCCCTTGGCAATTGACCGGATCAATTGATTTAATTGCACGCGCGCGCGCCAGTCGATGACTAGGTTTCTGTCCAGCTTCTTAGCCCGGAACTGTCGGGGTCTGCTCCTGCCCCACCTAAGGATCGCTGTATGTGTGCTTAGTTCTTTGTGGAAGGCGTAAAGTGAGCCAGGAGAAAGTGTATGCCAATATATAGGCCATGGCGTATAAAGTGAATCACTAAACATCACAAATAAATTCACCACTTTGCATATTCCTAATTAATTATTTAAAGCTAGTTTACAGAAAAGAGAAATAAAATGCAATATAACGAAAGTAGTTATGATATTTAAAGTAAAGTTAAATAAATAAATAAACAGTGAAAAGCATCCTTAAAACCAATGAAGAATGTTCTTGAATTAACTTGAAGTAAAATTTATTCCCCAACAAAAATTTAAACCTAATAAAATGCGGAAAACATGTTAATAATTTGAAAACTCAAGTGTCTGCCATAAAAGCGATTAAAAGATTTCCTTTATCTGCAATTATTGGCTTCCCTTACTTAATGCAAACGCGAATTAATCGATTTTCCCCACAAAAAATAGTACATTTTAATGTTTATGTTCTCAAAACAAAAAGTAATTTTTTTCAGGTGTATTCCCATAATTTTATTCATCAAATTAGTCATGTCTTTCGCGAATGTTGCCTAACGAAGTGTGTGTGAACTGTGTCAGTTTGGTTTCAGTTTGATGTAACTCTAATTTTTATACCCTTGCAGAGGGTATTATAATTTTGACCAGATGTTTGCAACGCAGTGAAGGAGGCATCTCCGACCCCATAAAGTATATATATTCTTGATCAGCATCACCAGCCGAGTCGATCTAGCCATGTCCGTCTGTCTGTCCGTCTGTCTGTCCGTCTGTCTGTCCGTCTGTCCGTCTGTCGGTTTCTACGCGAACTAGTCTCTCAGTTTTTGAGCTATCGAGCTGAAATTTTCAGCATAGTCTTATTTCTTTAGCACGCAGTATATATGTCGGAACGATCGAAATCGGACTACTATATCCTATAGCTGCCATAGGAATGATGGTGAAATTAATGTAAAAAAAATTTTAACTTCTCTGTTTTTCAACGTATTTCTATGAATTTTGAGATATA
>VNKF01008684.1:4001-21082 GCA_008044355.1 Drosophila lacteicornis
TGCCCGCCCCCCCCCGCCACAACACCCACACGCCCCTGCGCGGTGGTGATATGATCCGCCTGCTGGCCAGCTATAACGCAGGCCCCTCAGCGCTGGCACGATGGGAAAAAGCGGCCTCATCCTCAGATGACCCGCTGCTGTTCATGGAACTGATCCCCAACACGGAAACACGGGATTACGTCCACCGGGCACTCACCTATCTGTGGATTTATGCCGAGCGGCTGAAGCTGCCGACCCCCTCCCTCACCGCTCTCACCCAGAACGAATGGCCCGATTTTGCAGATGAGCAGGCTCTGGCCCACACCATCAACACACGGGTTCTGCACTAAAAAAGAGCCTTACAGAAACGCGCTTTGTTCTGCCAGAGAGGGGTATATGTCCCACCTATTTTACATGCGGCACATTATGTGTCGCATGGAGCATAGTGGGGATTAAAAGAGTGCTCTGGACAGGCGATCCACTTCTTTCAGAAGAGCCGGAATCCTGTATTCCCCAGCCATACTGGAAATACAGGCCTTAGCGTCCTGTAACGGCAGACCGATGCTCGTCACGTAAAGGGGTGAAGTGCTTTGCCCCCGATAGAGATAACAGCACTCAGGGGTGTCCCTGAATTTTGTTTTCGCAACACCGATTATCGGTATCCGCCTGTGCAAAGCGTCATACAGGTGAGCGCCCAATCCCCTTTTTTCTTCAGTTCCCAGCGTCACGTAACCGTCAATAACGATCGTTGCCAATGACTCAGTCACTTTTTCAAGGAGCGCTGTCAGACAAGGCAGTTCTCTCTCGTAAAATGCACCGGGCTCATAAGGCCGAATGCCATCACACCGGCACCGATATGTCCTGACAAACTGCGTGTCATCCCATGCGGTGAACAGCCCACCTGCAACGAAAGCATCCTTCTCAGAATAGAGCACATCAACACAAAGAATTGACATATCATAAACCCTATCAGAAAAATTTCCCCACCTGATCCTTACAGAAACTATCCTCCTCAGGAAATTCAACCCCCCTCGTGGGTCCGCTTATTTCCTTCCTTTCAATTCTCCATTTTTTATAATATATTGAATATACTGGAAATCTTAATTATATTGAACTCTTCTTTGTTTGCAGTTTCAGCACCATGAAAAATAATTCCGGACATCATGGAACTTTCCATCAGGCAGTCCAAAAATATCACTCCCTGCTATCCTGTTTTATGTCCTATTAAAAAACTGATCATTCAAAACAATTAAATATATCAGGATAAATATTGATAGCCTACGCCCCGAACGCCGCCATACACTGGAAAACCCGTCTTTCAGGAAGACAACACCCCCATCCCACACAGCCAGATTCCTCAAAAGATCATTCCGAAAATATACTGAAATAATAGTGTTTTTTAATGCCATACCATTCCTGATACTGACTGATCACACTAAGTAGACCAACTTTCCCGATGAGCGACCATCACAGACCAGAGCAGGTTTTTCCACCCTCCACCATAATGCTTCAGCAGGAGTGCAAAGCCTGTGTTTCCCGAATCAGGGTGTGTATGAAAGACAGTTTGTTCACAACACCCTCCGTCAGCACAAACGGATAGAAATCAGGCAACCCCATGGAGCGGTTCAGGCTGTTGACGGCATAGGTCAGCGGCAACCATGCCTGCATGATTTCATCAAAGGAAGCCTCGGTATAAGGATTTCCGTGTCGGGGCGCGTAGGAGGGCGTGGCTCCGGCCCGTGCCGGAGTGATTGAGACACCATAGGCCCACGCTGTCTCCAGCGTTGAGACAATATGGAGATAATGCGCCCATGTTTCTGCAAAATCCTCCCACGGATGAGAGGTCGCATAGACACTGACATGATGGCTCTGCCAGCCTTTCGGCGCAGGACTGTCATAATAGGTCTGTAAAGCCTGCTGATAATCGACCCTGTCATCCCCGAATACAGCACGACAGGCATCCAGCCGCCCAGCATCCCGCACCAGCACATTCCAGTAATAATGCCCGGATTCATGCCGAAAATGCCCCAGCAATGTCCGGTAATATTCCCCCATTTCCACGCGCATCTGCTCACGGCTGGCATCATCCGCCTCACGCAGGGCAATGGTGATAACACCGTTATTATGCCCCGTCAGCACGGTGGAAGACCCATCCTCCGGGTCTTCCAGAAAATCAAAGACCAGACCGCCTTCCGGGTCTTCCTCCCGCGTTTTCATGGGCAGTTGCAGGCGTAATAGCGTGTAGAACAAACGATGTTTGGCCACTTCCAGCTTATGCCAGCGTTCCAGATTCTCCGGCTTGTCCAGATTGGGAATCGTACGGTTGAAACGGCAGGCAAAGCAGAAGGACTGCTGCCCGGATTCGTTAGGCATCGCCATCCAGTTGCAGACACCGTACGCGTGGTTGGCACAATAGGCCAGTTCCGCCTGACGGATACGCCGCTCCAGCGGCCGCCAGAGCCCTCCTTCTACCGGTTCCAGCGCAGAGAGCACGGAAAGCCCCGGCAGATAGCCAAGCTGATGTTTGCAATGCTCACAGACCGTGTTTTCAAAAAACAGAATCTGCTCACAGGACTGACAGGTAAAAAGCCTCATGCCGAGTACTTTCTTGCGTCCGGGGTTTTAACGCAAGAAAAACCAGCAGGCCAGATCCGGTAGAGTTGGCCTTACGGATCAGACAGCGTCCGGCATCACCAGACGATCCGTCTGCATGGTGACATCAAACGTGGCATTACACTGGTCCAGCACGCCCGCAACGGGCGCGGCTTCCTCCGGGGCGGGGGTTGCCGCCAGAGGCAGATGGCCTTGCGCTGCCAGCAGCCCGGATGTGGTATCAAACCCCACCCATCCGGCACCGGGCAAAAAGGCCTCTGCCCATGCGTGCAGGTCACAGGTCAGAGCCTCTTCCCCTTCCGCCGTCTGGCTGGACTGGATCAGATACCCCGAGACAAAACGGGCGGCAAACCCCAGATGCCGCAGCAGGGCAATCATCAGCCAGGCACTATCCCGGCAGGAGCCTGCGCCGCGTGTCAGCGTTTCTTCCGGACTCCACACGCCGGGCTCCATCCGTAGATGATACTTCACGCGCGCGACCAGAGCGCGATTAAGCGCCACCAGCATCTCCACCGTCTCACGCGGGGCTTTGTCCACCCACTCCGCCAGAAACGCATGCAGTTGCGGGCCAATGGGCGGCGTTGCGCGATAGAGGGCCAGTTCGGCCAGTTCTTCCCGTGTATAAAACTGGTTTTGCGATGTACCCTGCGCCTGACACAGTCCCTTCACCGCGCCAGCCTGCTGCTGCTGTTGCACGGTCTGTTGCTGAAACTCCCCGCCTTTCCGCACAAGAGCGACAAGTGCAGCGGGCGGCGTCCAGTCCCGGGCCGTGGACGTCAGGATGAAATCAAAAGGGTTTCTGGGCGTCAGATCGGCTTCAAGCCGCACGGTGATGTCAAAATGTGTCACACGTTCCGCAAAAATCACTTCTGCCACGTGGTTCCCAAAGCTGTCCCGCTGCCATGTCTGCCTGCCCTCCGCCGGGTCCACCCGCAGGGCATAGGCGCGGACCGGCGTTCTGGTTGTGGCGGCAGGGCGAAGCCGGATAGTCTGCGGACCCAGAGAAACAGGCCGATCATAGCGATATCGGGTCTGATGGGTCAGCATAACATATGAACTCATGGAGGTACGGCCCTGAACACCCTGCTCATGCTGGAGCGCCCTGCCCGTCTCCTGCCGCAGGACAGGAAAAACCGCTCATGGCGCATGGAGGTGCCTACAGTATCAGCATTAATCCGTAGCATACCAGCCCCCATACCAAATATTGCGCTAAAAAAACAAATTTCCGTTTTGGCGCTTGGCAAACCGTTTAATTCCTGCTCGACTTAACCCGTTAACCATAACGAATACGGCATGCAGAGGCGCAGGCTTTCAACCTGGCCGGAGTGCCGGCCTCATATCGGGAGTCAGGATATGAATGACGCACCACGCCATGCATACGATCAGGCCGCAGGTATTTTTGCCGCCTATGAGGTTCCTGATTTTTTTTGCGAACTGATGAACCGCAAGGAAAGCGCCCCACCGGCCCTGCAGGCTGTACGGAACCGTCTGGCCCATTTCAGCCTGGCAGACCTGCGGCACCGCACAAACGCCGCGGAAACACAGCTTTACCGGCTGGGCATTACCTTTACCGTCTATTCAGACCGGGAAGCGATAGACCGCGTTTTGCCGTTTGATGTCATTCCCCGCGTCATTACTGCTGCGGAATGGGACCATATCGAGCGTGGCGTCCAGCAGCGTGTCCGGGCCATCAATCTTTTCCTGCATGATATCTATCATGACCGCGCCATCCTCCGGGACGGTATTATCCCCGCAGACCTCGTGCTGAAAAACCCGAACTATTGTGAAGCCATGGTCGGGCTGGACGTGCCCGGAGGCGTTTATGTGCATATTAATGGCACAGATCTGATCCGCGATCAGGATGGGCGCTTCCTGATTCTGGAAGACAATGCCCGTACCCCCTCCGGTGTGTCCTACGTGATTGAAAACCGGCATATGATGCTGCGGCTCATGCCGGATCTGGCTGCGGGCCTGCCGCTCCGCTCGGTAGAGGAATACGGACTGAAGCTGCATCAGAGCCTGTGTGAGGTCTCTCCGGACGGCGTGCTGGACCCGCAGGTCGTGCTGCTTTCCCCCGGCATTTATAATTCCGCCTATTTCGAGCATGTCTTTCTGGCGCGGGAAATGGGTGTGCCGCTGGTGGAAGGGAAGGATCTGGTGGTGGAAAACCACCGCGTCTACATGCGCACTGTTGCCGGACTGCGCCCGGTTCACGCCATTTACCGCCGCCTGAATGATGAGTTTCTGGACCCGCTGGCCTTCAACCCGGAGAGTATGCTGGGTGTGCCTGGACTGGTGGACGCCTACCGCCGGGGGAATGTGACCATTGCCAACGCGCTGGGCACAGGCGTTGCGGATGATAAGGCTGTTTACGCCTATATGCCGCGCATTATCCGCTATTATCTGGATGAAGAGCCCATTCTTGCGAGCGTTGAGACGCATATCTGCGCGGAACCGGAAGGACTGGCCTACACGCTGGCCAATATGGACAAGCTGGTTATCAAACCCGTTGGCGAGTCCGGCGGTTATGGTCTGCTGATAGGCCCCCACGCCACGCAGGAAGAGCTGGCGGATTTCCGGTGCAGGCTGAAAGACAATCCCGGCAATTACATCAGCCAGCCTGTCGTGAACCTCTCCGTCTCCCCGACCGTATGCCCGCAGGGTGTGGAAGCCCGCCATGTGGATCTCCGTCCTTTTGCGGTGACAGGCCGCTCCACATGGGTTCTCCCCGGTGGCCTGTCCCGCGTCGCGTTGCGTAAAGGATCGCTTGTCGTCAATTCGTCACAGGGGGGTGGCTCCAAAGATACGTGGGTGCTGGCATCATGACTGAAATTTCCGCAGATTTTTTCTATGCGCAACCCGGCCTGCATAACCTGCTCTCCCGCTACTGCGACAGCATGATGTGGCTGGCACGCTATATGGAGCGTATCGAAAATCTGGCCCGCCTTCTGGAAGTGACGGAAAGCTTTGTCCGCGGGCCCGATGGGCAGCCGGGATGGGACACCATCCTTCAGATCAATTCTGATGAAGACTGTTTCTACGCCCGCCACAAATGCGCCACGGAAGAAGACGTGATCGCCTTTTACATGACGGAAAAGGAAAACCCCAACTCCATCAAAGCCATGGCCCACGCCGTGCGGGAAAATGCCCGTGCCGTCCGTCCGTTGATTTCAACGGAAATGTGGATGCAGCTTAACGTCTTTACCCGCTGGATGCTGGACCTCCAGCCGTCCGACATCCGGATGGACAGTCTCTATAGCCTGTGCAACCGCCTGAAACAGGACTGCCAGAGCCATTTTGGCATTACCGAAGGCACGCTCTACCGGGATCAGGCGTGGCTGTTCTATCTGCTGGGCAAATATCTGGAACGCAGCGACCAGATTACCCGCCTGATTGACATCCGCTACCATACGCTCCTGCCGGGGCATGAACCTGTGGGCTCAGACATTGATATTACGCAATGGGCCTCCATTCTGCGGTCCGCCGCCGCGTATCATGCCTTCCGCCGCCAACAACCCATCACGACAACGCCTGCCAATGTTGTCGGATTTCTGCTGAAGAATGACGCATTCCCACGGTCCCTTTCCACAAGCCTGCGCCTGGTGGACACAACACTCGGCATGTTGGCCGGACAGGGCAGCCTGCGCCGCCTGTGCGCCCCCATTCAGGAGCGGGTGGCTGAATTGCGCGTAACGCTGTCGGAGCAGACGGTGGACGAAATCATTATTCGCGGCCTGCACGAATATATGCAGTGGATTCAGACCCAGATTTCACAGGTGCAGCAGGAAACCGCACACGCCTTCTGGCCCGTCGTCCCGCATGAGAGCTTGGCTCAACGGCAGGAACAGCAATAACGTCAGGAAACAGACGCTCTCTTGGTAAAGCTGATCAAAGAACGGCCTGACAGACCTGCTGTTCAGGCCGTTCTTTTCGAGTGGATTTTTGAAACAGACTCTCAGTTTTCCGCCAGAACCTGTCGGCTGGCGCGCACACGGGAAACACGGCGGCCTTCCATTTCCAGCACCTCAAACAGCCAGCCGGAATAAACCACCTTATCCCCCAGAGCGGGAACACGCCGGAGCAACGCCAGAATAAGGCCGCCCAGCGTATGATAGCTGCCTTCATCCGGCAGGGCGCGCAGACCCAGACGGTCTTTCACCTCATCCGCGGAATCCGTACCATCCATCAGCAGGACATCTTCCTGCGTGGGGGCATGATGGGCGTCGGTCGTCTGGGAAGACTCATGCCGCCCCTCCCCGACAATGGCGTCAAACAGGTCAGACGCCGTCACGATGCCTTCAAAAGAGCCGTATTCATCAAACACAAACGCCATACCCAGAGAAATACTGCGCATCCGCTCCAGCATATCCAGCGCGGAGATGCTGTCCGGCACCACCACCATCTGCCGTAGCCCGGCCTCTATGGAGGCAGGCATGCCATCCAGCATCCGGTCCAGCATATCCTTTGCCAGCACCACCCCGACAGGATTATCCACACCACCTTCACATATGACCAGACGCGCATAGGTTGTCTGCTTGAGCGCCTTGATCAGCGCGTCCCGCCCGGCATGGCGGTCAATCCAGTACAACTCGTTGCGCGGGGTCATGATTGCGCGCACCGGCCTGTCCGCCAGACGGAGCAGACGTTCAATCATGGTGCGTTCTTCATGCTCCAGCACACCGGAGCGCGCGCCTTCGGCAATGTAGGCTTTCAGTTCTTCTTCCGTCAGCGTCTGGCTGACAGCATCCCCCGCCCCCATCAGCTTCAGCACGATGTTAGAGGACTGACGCAGAACCCACACCACCGGGCGCGTGGCATTGGCCAGAATTTCCAGCGGCAGAGCCAGACGGGCAGCCACTTTTTCCGGCTCACGCAGGGCCAGCTGCTTGGGCACCAGTTCACCCAGCACCAGCATGAGGGCTGTAATGGCCACCACCACCAGCACCATGGACACCTGTGCCGCCACAGGACGGAGGAAATCAATTTTTGCCAGCAGGGGGGTCAGGTGGGCCTCCACCTGCACCCCACCGAATGTCCCTTCCAGAATGGACACCAGTGTCATGCCAACCTGCACCGTGGGCAGGAAAATCTGCGGATCTTCCGCCAGACGCATGGCGCGGTCCGCACCGCGCATCCCCTGCTCCCGCAGGATGGCCAGACGCGGCATTCTGACCGAAATCAGCGCCAGTTCTCCCATGGCAAAAACGGCGTTCAAAATAACCAGTAAAAAAATAACCAGAATGGAAACAGTCATGGAATCCGATGATCCTGCGTAACGGAAGAGACGGCACGATACGGGATGATGGTCTTGGAGACCAGTAGGTCCAGACCATGCCTGCCAGAGTATGTCCTTATGCAGGAAGCGATTTTTCACCCGCCTCTTATGCAGGTAGCGTATGCCAGCCAGAGCAACAGATCAGGGAAAAAGACCCGCCTGAGCCCGGTCAGGCCCCATAAAAAAGGAGCGGTCCCTGCACAGGGACCGCTCCTTTCATGGAGTCGCAGAGCAGCAGACGGTTCAGTCTGCCGCAGTCGCTTCCACGGACGCATCCGTTTTGGCCGGATCGGCATCCGCATTGGCGGCGTCTGTCCGGATCACCTTCACGCGCGGTGCCTTGGCAGGCTTGCGGGCGGCGATCTCTTCCATCTGCTCTTCCACCTGTTTGGAGAACACATACTGGGCAGGCCGCTGGTTGGCGAGGGAGATTTCCGGCGCCATCGGCTTTTCCGTTTCCGGTCCGAACAGAGCCACTTTCGCAATGTGCCAGGGGCGGCGCACGGCATCCATCACAGCGGTCGATTCATACCCGGAATGCACCATGCAGTCGGCGCATTTTTCATAGTTTCCGGTGCCGTAATCGTCCCACTTGGTGTCTTCCATCAGTTCATTGAAAGACTTGGCGTACCCTTCACCCAGCAGATAGCACGGGCGCTGCCAGCCAAAGACGTTGCGCAGCGGCTTGCCCCACGGGGTGCAGTGATACTGCTCATTGCCCGCCAGGAAGTTCAGGAACAGCGGAGACTGCGTGAACCGCCATTTCTTGCCTTTGCCGAGACGGAAGATGTCACGGAAGAGCTGCTTGGTTTTCTGGCGGTTGAGGAAGTGTTCCTGATCCGGAGCGCGTTCATACGCATAGCCCGGAGCGGTCATGATTCCATCAACGCCCATGGCCATTACTTCATCAAAGAAGGAGGCGACGCGCTTGGGGTCCGCACCGTCAAACAGGGTGCAGTTGATGGACAGACGGAACCCGCGCGCCTTGGCCTTTTTGATGGCGGCAACGGCGCGTTCATACACACCGTCCTGACAGACGGAGGAATCGTGCATGGATTTATCGCCATCCAGATGCACGTCCCATGAGAAGAACGGAGAGGGTTCATACTCATCCATCTTCTTTTCAAGCAGCAGCGCATTCGTGCACAGGTAGACGTATTTTTTCCGGGCCACCAGACCACGGATAATTTCCGGCATTTCCTTGTGCAGCAGGGGTTCACCCCCGGCCACGGCAATAACGGGCGCGCCTGCTTCCGCATCCGCATCCAGACATTCCTGCACGGTCATGCGCTGGTTGAGAATGGCTGCGGGATAGTCAATCTTGCCACACCCGGCACATGCCAGATTACAGCGGAAAAGCGGTTCAAGCATCAGAACCAGCGGATAGCGCTTGCGCCCGGTGATGTGCTGTTTGACGACATAACTGCCGACCCTGACGGCCTGCATTATAGGTACGGCCATAAACCCCCGCTCCGGCGCATCTGAGACGCCTGCATCATAACTGAGTGAGACACTGCATAATCTGTTAAAACGTGACCACACCGGACACCCGGCCCCTGCGCGCCGTTGGACGGCCAGTGCAGGCGCGGTGCGCATAGTCACGTATGGAACTGTTCGCCTGCATATAGGTTGGCTACTTTGTCAAGCTCAAGCCTTTTTCAAAACCTGTGATAAAAAAGACACAATATGGAGTTAGTTTTGTTTAAAGGCTTGCGTTCCGGCCGGAAACACTAAACCAAAACGCCTTATATCGCGATGTGTGAAAATATTTTCGCGCGACGTTAAGACACACTGCAATGGCAACAAAATCCCGTCCCGCCCCAAGGACGGTATTCTGCTCCTGCACAAAGGAAGATGGAAACGATCGCATGGACAGTTCTCACGACAAAAATGCCCAGCCCCGGATTCCCACCCTTGGCCGTTTTCCTGCTCTGGACCGGGTGACCTACCCGTCTGACATGCGGAACCTTTCGGTTGAACAGCTCAAACAGATTGCCGATGAACTGCGGGCTGAAACCATTGATGCCGTGTCCACCACCGGTGGCCATCTGGGCGCCTCTCTAGGCGTTGTGGAACTGACCGTGGCCCTGCATGCGGTGTTCGACACCCCCGCGGACAAGGTCATCTGGGACGTGGGCCATCAGGCCTACCCGCACAAGATCCTGACCGGACGCCGCGACCGCATCCGCACCCTGCGCCAGCCGGGCGGCCTGTCCGGCTTCACCCGCCGCTCCGAGAGTGAGTATGACCCCTTCGGGGCCGCGCACTCCTCCACCTCCATCTCCGCCGGTCTCGGCATGGCCGTGGCGCACCATCTCCGTGCGGAAGAAGACCCGTCCTATCACGAACGCAGCGTGATTGCCGTGATCGGTGACGGCTCCATTTCCGCCGGGATGGCCTATGAGGCCATGAACAACGCCGCCGTCGCCGGTCCCGGCGCAGAACGGCTGATCGTCATCCTCAACGATAACGAGATGTCCATCGCCCCGCCCGTCGGCGCGATGTCCAACTACCTTTCCCGCCTGATGTCCTCCCGCAAGTTCATCGGCCTGCGGGAACTGGCCGGGAAAGTCGTCAAGAAGCTTCCCGCCTCCATCGAACGCACCGCCCGCAAGGCCGATGAATATGCCCGCGGCATGATTACCGGCGGCACGCTGTTTGAAGAGCTGGGCTTCTATTACGTTGGCCCCGTGGACGGGCATGACCTGCCGCAACTGGTCGCCATCCTGCGCAACCTGCGGGATACGGATAACGGCCCCATCCTGCTGCATGTGATGACCAAGAAAGGCCACGGCTATAACCCCGCTGAAAAAGCCGGGGACAAGTATCACGCCGTTGCCAAGTTCAACGTCGTCACCGGCGAGCAGAAGAAAGGCCCCGCTGGCCCGCCGTCCTACACCTCGGTCTTTGCCCGGGAACTGGTGCGCCGGGCCGCGACGGATAACAGAATTACGGCCATCACCGCCGCCATGCCGTCCGGCACCGGGCTGGATGCCTTCGCCAGAAACTACCCTGACCGCTTTTTTGACGTCGGCATTGCCGAACAGCATGCCGTGACCTTCGCCGCGGGCATGGCCACGGAAGGGCTACGCCCCTTCTGCGCCATCTACTCTTCCTTCCTCCAGCGCGCCTATGATCAGGTGATGCATGACGTGGTGCTGCAAAAGCTGCCCGTCCGCTTCGCCATTGACCGTGCCGGTCTGGTAGGGGCGGATGGCGCGACCCATGCGGGCTCCTTTGACATCGCCTATCTGGGCTGCCTGCCGGGCATCAGCATCATGGCCCCGTCTGACGAGGTTGAACTGCTGCACATGACAGCCACAGCCGCCGCGTTTGATGAAGGCCCGATTGCCCTGCGCTACCCGCGCGGCAACGGCCTCGGGCTGGACCTGCCCGCGGAAGGGCAGATTCTGGAAATCGGCAAGGGCCGGATTATCCGTGAAATGGGCCATCAGGCCGGGGCGGAGAAAGGCGGGATTGCCATCCTCTCGCTCGGTCCGCGTCTGGCCGAGGCCCTGAAGGCGGCAGATATGCTGGCCGCGCAGGGGCTGGCTCCCACCGTGGCCGATGCCCGCTTCGCCAAGCCGATCGACACCGCTCTGGTGGAAAATCTGGCCCGCAACCATGCCGTGCTGATCACGTTGGAAGAAGGTTCCATCGGCGGGTTCGGTGCGCAGGTGGGCCAGCATCTGGCCACTACCGGCCTGCTGGACCATGTGCGCTTCCGCCCCATGACCCTGCCTGACATCTTCATCGACCATAATACGCAGGAGGCACAGTATGAGCAGGCAGGCCTCACCGCACCCTTCATCGTCAAAACCGCTCTCAGCGCGCTGGGCATCGGAGACATGCTTTCAATGAACTTGCCAAACTGTGCTACGGGAACAAAATCATGAGCATGAAAACGATCTCTCTTCGCGCAGCGCTTATGCTCGGTCTGGGCATGACACTGCTTCCCGTCGCGGGTATCGCCGCGCCTGCTCCCGCCGCACAGGCACAATCCGTTCCTGCTACAGCAGAAAGCGCGCCCGTCCAGACCCTCTATGCGGCCCTTGATAAAGCCCAACAGTCCCACAGCGGTTTTGCTGAACGGAGCCAGATTGTCGGAGCGGCTGTTGATCAGGCGTTTGATCTGGATGCCGTGCTCCGCGCCTCCGTCGGTCTGCGCTATCAGTCCCTGACGCCGGATGAGAAAACAAAGCTGCTCGCAGCCTTCCGGGACTTCACCATTGCTCGGTACGTCTCCAGCTTCAAACCGGGGACTGACGCCCGATTCACCATGAAGCCAGGCATTGAAAACTCCCCCGTTGGCGGTAACAAAATCGTGAATACCTACATCGGAGCAGATGACAGCATGCCCGGCACCCCGCTGAGCTACATTATGCACGACACGGCCTCCGGCTGGAAAATTGTTGACGTGCTGCTGGGCGATTCCCGCATCAGCCAGGCCGCAGCCCAGCGTTCGGACTTCAGCTCCACACTTGCCTCCGGAGGCGTGTCGGGCCTGATCGATGTTCTGGAACGCAAAGTCAAAACGTTCTCTAACGACTGAGCAGGATAAAAAGCGTGCGACGTAGCGGACATACAGACTGCCCGATTATGGGCCGCATAGCGGCTGGTTTGTAATGTCCGCATTTTCAATTCTGGCGCTGGTCAGCGGTGGCCTGGCCGCGGCAGGTTGCCTTCAGTCCCTTGCGGGCGCGGCTTTGCTGGGCCGCTTCCGGCGGACCGAACGCCGCCCGGTAACTCTCACCCCCCTACCCCCCGTAACCGTTCTCAAACCGCTTTATGGGGATGAACCGTTACTGGAAGAAGCGCTGGAAAGCTTCTGCACGCAGGACTACCCTGATCTTCAGATTCTCTTTGGCGTGCGGGACCATGATGACCCTGCCATAAACATTGTGAAGCGTCTCCAGGCCCGCCATCCACATCTGGATATGCAACTGGTGGTGGACCCCGCCGTGCATGGGCTGAACCGCAAGATCAGCAATCTGATGAACATCCTGCCGTATGCCCGGCATGATCTGCTCGTCATTTCCGATTCCGACATTCATGTCAGCCCGGATTACATGCGGCACATCGTCAGCGCGCTGCATAAACCCAATACCGGGCTGGTCACGACGCTTTACGCGGGCCTGCCTGCCCATAATACGGTTGTGCAGATGCTGGCCGCCTGCCAGATCAACCAGAACTTCCTGCCCGGTGTTCTGCTCTCCCGCTATCTGGGGCGGCAGGACTGTCTGGGGGCCACCATGGCCCTGCGGCGGGATGTGCTGGAGGCTGTTGGCGGGCTTGAAGCCCTGCTCCCTCATGTGGCGGATGATGCCCTTCTGGGCCGGCTGGTACGCCTGCTGGGCAAGGACATCACCATTGCCGACTGTCTGACCTGGACCACCATTGGCGAGTCCAGTTTTTCAGAACTTCTGTCCCACGAACTGCGCTGGGGCCGGACAGTCTGCACACTGGCGCCCGCCGGTTATGGCGCGTCCTCCATCCAGCTTCCACTGTTCTGGGCGACACTGGCGATTCTGTTCCAGCCCCATGCCCTCTGGCCGCTTGTGCTGTTCGGCTGCGTGTGGGGGCTCCGCATCCTCACAGGGCTTGCGATCAACCGCGCCGTGGGCTCCCGCCCGCTCTGGCCGCTCCTGCTCCTTCCTGCGCGGGACTGGCTGTCCGCCGCCATCATGGTCGGGAGCGCCAGCGGCACACGGGTGGACTGGCGCGGACAGACGATGCATGTCGCACCCCACCCCGTCGGGCCGCCGCAGGCCAGCCAATTATCGCCGGAAGGCTGAGACGGGTTGTCTCGCCTCTTCCGCAAGGGTAAATCCCTCCCATATTCTCTTCTGATACATTCAGATCACACGCCCTGTCAGGACACAGAACAATGATGAGAACCCTCTTTCTCCAGCCTCCGTCCTTTGATGGCTTCGATGGTGGAGCTGGTTCGCGCTATCAGGCCAAGCGCGAAATCAAGTCGTTCTGGTATCCGACATGGCTGGCACAGCCTGCCGCCATGGTGGAAGGCAGCCGCCTGATTGACGCCCCTCCAGCCCGCATGGGTATGGAGCCGATTCTTGAGGATGTGAAAAACCGTGATCTGGTGATCATTCACACCTCCACGCCGTCCTTCGCCAAGGATGTGCAGGTTGCCCAGATGCTGAAAGATGCCAACCCGAAGCTGAAAATCGGGATGGTGGGTGCGAAGGTTGCCGTGCAGCCGGAAGAAAGCCTGCTGAAAGGGGCTCCGGTTGATTTCGTGGCGCGCAACGAATTCGACTTCACCATCAAGGAAATCGCTGAAGGCCGCGACTGGAAAGATGTCGACGGCATTACATGGCGCAATGAGGCGGGTGAGATCATCGCCAACCGTGATCGCGCCATGATTGAAGACATGGACAGCCTGCCCTTCGTGACCGAAGTGTACAAGCGCGACCTGAAGATTGAAGATTACTTCATCGGCTACCTCATGCACCCGTATATTTCCATCTATACGGGCCGTGGCTGTAAATCCCGCTGCACCTTCTGCCTGTGGCCGCAGACTGTGGGTGGCCACCGCTACCGCACACGCAGCCCGCAGCATGTGGCGGCGGAAATCCGTCTGGCGCAGCAGTATTTCCCGCAGGTTAAAGAATTCTTCTTTGACGATGATACCTTCACCGATGACCTGCCACGTGCGGAAGCCATTGCGCGGGAACTGGGCAAGCTGGGTGTGACATGGTCCTGCAACGCCAAAGCCAACGTGCCGCTGGAAACCCTGAAAGTCCTGCGTGAAAACGGCCTGCGCCTGCTGCTGGTTGGCTACGAAAGCGGCAACCAGCAGATCCTGCACAACATCAAGAAAGGTATGCGCGTTGAAGTCGCGCGTGAGTTCACCAAGAACTGCCATGATCTTGGCATCAAGATTCACGGCACCTTCATTCTGGGTCTGCCGGGCGAAACGAAGGAAACCATTCAGGAAACCATCAAGTTCGCCAAGGAAATCAACCCGCATACGCTTCAGGTTTCTCTGGCTGCCCCGTATCCCGGCACAGCCCTGCACAAGCAGGCCACGGAAAACGGCTGGCTGGATGAAAGCAATGCGGAACTGATTGATGAAAACGGTGTGCAGATGGCGCCGCTGCACTACCCGCATCTGTCCCACACGGAAATCTTCAACAGCGTGGAAGAATTCTACAAGAAGTTCTACTTCCGCGCGCCGAAGATTGCCTCCATCGTGAGCGAAATGGTCCGCTCCCCGCAGATGATGAAGCGCCGCCTGCGCGAAGGCGTGGAATTCTTCCACTTCCTGCGTGACCGTAACGCTGCCTGATTTTACACACCATGCCCCCGTCCGGCCCTGCCGCGCGGGGGCAGAGTTTTTCTGCCCATGAAACGCGCCATCATTTCCGCTGATGATTTCGGCCTGTCGGTTGAAGTTAACGAGGCCATTGAGATCGCCCATCGGGATGGCCTGCTATCCACAGCCAGCCTGATGGTGGCCGGGCCTGCGGCGGAAGACGCCATTGAACGGGCCAGACGCCTGCCCACGCTGGGTGTTGGCCTGCATCTTGTGGTGATTGAGGGAGCGTCTGTTCTGCCGCATCAGCGCCTGCCGCTGGTCACCCAGCCCAATGGCTGGTTTTCTTCCTCACAGCTTGGGCTGGGGATAGACTATTTCTTCCGCCCGGAAGGCCGCAAGGAACTGGCGGCGGAAATTACAGCCCAGTTTGAGGCGTTTGCCCGCACCGGCCTGCGGCTGGACCATGCCAACGCCCACAAGCATATGCATCTGCACCCCACGGTCGGCGGAATGATGATCGAGATCGGTCGTCGCTACGGGCTGCGCGCCGTGCGTGTTCCGCTTGAACCGCCAGAACCGCTTTACGCCGCCGGAACCTATACCGATACGCTGGGTGATGCCGCCCTCCGCCGCTGGACGCGCCTTTTGCGCCATCAGGCCCGGACTGCTGGCATGGCAACCAATGACTGGTGTTTCGGGCTTGCCTGGAGCGGCCATATGACCCCGGACCGGGTTGCCGCACTGGCAGCCCATCTGCCTGACGGTGTTTCGGAAATCTATTTTCACCCGGCCACCCACAAAAATGCGCTTCTGAAGGACCTGATGCCGACCTATGAGCATGAGGCCGAATTTGAAGCCCTATGTTCCAGCGGGTTCNGAACATTCCCATACCACCCCCTGTGGCTGGCAGGACATTCTACCATCCTGACACCCATTGTTTGTTATAACATCGCGTTATAATATGGTATTTTTACCACAACATCAGAAATTTCGGTCCTCTCCCGAAAAGATCCTGTCATAGCCAGCAGACCTCGTTGACCGCCTTCCTGCTTTCTGATTGTAATTCGGACTGACCAGTTAAATAACAAAAAGAAACGGTCTCCTTATCATGTCAGAATGCCTCCTCCCGCATTCGTTCTGCCTGACAGCATCCTCTGCTGCTTTAGGGAAAGAACGTCCTGAAGGACTGCTCCCTCTTTCTGCCCGCGCACCTGCCGGGCTGATGGCGGTTTTTACCAGCTGCCAGATGCGACGGCACTATGGCGCTGTAGTCCGCCTACAGGTGTTTAGCGGGGGCGGGGCCGCGCACAGGCCCTAAACCGCCCCAGACCCTGTATGTCCGAATGGCCACGCCATCCGGACCATATCCTTCAAAAAAATCAAAAAGACTGAATGCGGATATGATCTCACTCCACTCATGCTGTCCTGCGGCACGCCGTGCTTCACTGCGTGCCAGCTTCTGCTTTGCTTCCGCTCTGGCAGGCGTTCTGGCCCTCAAAATCTGCGCAGCCGGGGTGGCCCATGCCGCGCCGCTGGCCACGCAAACCCCTGTCCCACCCGTTTCAGACACCATCATCAGCCCGAACAGCACGGTGCGCGTCAACCCGCCCATGTCTGCCCGTCCGCTTGACGCGGAAAGCATGGGGCCAGACCCCGCGGCCATCCGACGGCCACCCAATACCCCCATCCCGCCAAGCGGTGTGCCGGTCCTCCCCTCATCCGGCTTTGCGACCATGGACTTCACGCCGCTGATGCCGTCGGAAGACAAAAAATCCCCCCATCAGATCGAACTGGACGCGCTTTTACCTTCAGAAGGTCCTTCCGCCCTGCTGCCACCCCGGCTCGACGCCCTGCGGGATACGGACCTGAATGACCCGTATTACGTGCCCACGGCAGGTGCCGGGCACCTGCTCAAACCCATTGACCCCATGC
>VNKF01008689.1:0-10536 GCA_008044355.1 Drosophila lacteicornis
AAAAAAAAATAATAAAAAAAAAAAAATAATAATAAAAAATTTATATTATAATAATAATAATAATAATAATACTAACAATAATAAAAAAATAAAAAATATAAATATAAAAAATTATAATACATAGATAAGTAAAATTTTTTATAAAATAAAACTACACTCATAATATGTCACAAAACTTTTATGTTAATTTAATATTATACTTAAAATCAATTTGTTATTTATAAGAATTTCAATGTATAAAATCGATGTGACTAGTACTCTAAAGATAAGTTAATCTTGTTGTGCTAGGATGTAAGTCAATAAATCAATCAATCAATCAATACCTTTCGATCAAGATATAAATGGTTCTGATCGGACTATCGTAGCAGATTTTCAATTCTACTAGTCTAGTCTCCTTGCGCATCGTGCTCATCGTCACTACGTGGACTGCCGTCCACAGTGATCTGAAAACTTGTCACATTGTCGTGACGTCATAAGCAAATGAGCCGTCGCGGCGCCGCTTGCTGTGGCCACAGACAACCCAGGATCAAAAACATAACAAAGAAACTCGGTAACAGTGTGTTTTGCACACGCATACAAACGTGCGAGCGCTTGTACACATATACAAACATACACAGAAACGAGAGCACAGCGCGTAGAAACACGGCCGTACCTCATCGTTCCGCATTCGATCTGCGACTGAAAATCGGTTTCTTGTTGTGCTTGATTTCGAACGAAGGCTTCGATCTCGAAACAGCCGAACGCGCTCGGGGTTCTAGACATTTCGTTCGGCTGCTCTGGGGTTCCAGGCTCAGCCGTTTGGTTGATAGCACTTTTTCTGCTGTTTGACGCCTCTATATATTTCTTGCTTAGTGATGTAACCAAGTGCAACAGCACTCACATATATACATACTCTAGCATAGATAACCCCGAGCGTGAGCGCCCAATAAAGATTCAGTTCCTAACGAAATGCTAATGTGTTTTGACTAGGGACTCGACGGTTAGTGGTATAAGTTGCCAGTCAAACAGAGCGGTACGAGCTGCACCTAAGAAAAGCGATGTACGCTGCTTTAATGTGGTCCATCGAGCTTATAGAAATGTTTGCTCATGAAGACTGCCAAACCGATCGGCATACATTAATCGGTATTCACGGTAGAAAAGTGAGCAAGGCGCAGTGAAGTACGGCAAGATCAGGGAAACAATAACAAAATAACACTGACGTCCTAAGAATGCTGCGAGGGACAGGACTGGTGGTCGACGTGGGAGAAAAAAAATAATAACAATGTAAAGGAAGCGACTGTCGGCGGCTTATGAGGAGGCGACAGTGGAAGTCTGAAATAAATAAAAAATGCGACGTGGGAGGTCCATGAGAGAACGAACAGGATCAGGTCCTGACCGCGGATAAATTTATAGTTATAGCGGTGGCTTGAGACTGGAGAGGAGCTACATCGACGTGGGAGATCCACGGAAAACTGCAAGGACCAAGCGTCGGACAACGGCTTATGAAAAAGCGCCAGTGGACGAATTACTTCAGTAATAGAAATTGGCGTGGGAGGTCCAGGAAATAACAAAGGATCCAGTATCGTACTGCGGCTTATGTTGAAACGACAGCGGAGGCTTGAATTCAGAAGAATCTACAACGGCGTGGGAGGACCACCATTTTTAAAAACGATCAAGAATCAGAAAGCGGCTTATTTGGAGCGACAGCGGAGATAGCTATCGGCTAATACGGAGTGGAAGGTCCACGAACTCGGCAAGGATCAAGCCAATGGAGGCTTGAAATTTTAAAGAAATATATTGGCGTGGGAGGTCCACAAAATTACTAGAATAAAGTATAGGACTGCGACTTACATTAAAGCGGCAGCGGAGGCCTGTAACCCTAAGAATCTACAGCGGCGTGGGATTTTAACGAAATTAAAAGGATCGAGTATCAGAGGCTTGAGTCCGTAACAATCTACAACGGCGTGGCAGGTCCACAAAAAATCACCAAGAATCAATCGTCCGAACACGGCTTCTACAAAAGTGCCGGTGGTGGCGTCAAGGAAAACGCTAATAAAAAAAAGGTTTATCTGAGATAGAATTAAAAGAAGAAAAAATAGAGGCAACGAATTAATATATAAACGAATTAATATATAATAAGTTTGAAATAAAGATTTGTTAATATTGTTAAAATGGTATGTAAAAAAAAATTCAAAGCACAGGAAATGCGATCACGCGAGTACCATCAAGCAAAAATAGCTCTTCAAGGAACTTCGGTCAATGCGGGACAAGACCCGAATCTACAAGAGATATATATGAAATATATGGAGAAAGATTTCCAACGGCTTACTGATTGTTTCAAGGAACTAAAAGTAAATGGACAACTGGCTTGGATGGTTTTAGATGAGTATGAGAAAATAAGGATAGAAAGAAGGGAAAAATAAATTTTTATGCACCAGAATTAATTCGAGAAACGTCGGATATCTGAAAGCGAGATGGAGATCCCTAAATTTTTTTGAGACATTTCCGCATGGTCGGGATTTTTCGACATGTTTAAGGAAATGGAAGACAATGATGAAGACATAAAGCGAAAATTACAAATTAGCTTTGGACATCTTAAAAAATCGATACGAAAACAGACGTCAGCTGTTTATGAAAAATTGTAATACGATTTTGGATTTGCCTATGATGAACAGCGAATCAGGGATGAGTGTTCAGAACATGCTGGACACGGCACAAAAATACACTCATGCTATAAAGGGCATGGTTATCCCATAAGACGGCACAGTCGTATTCATTGCTGGAATACTATTAAGGAAATTTGATCGTCAAGGACAACAAAATTAGCGTAACGAAGACACGGGACACAGGAAAAACCAAAAGTATTGACTGCGGCTATGAGTGCGAACTGCCCTTATTGTAGAAACCTAAAACATAAGTTACCCAATTCAGTCATCTGTCGATCATGGAGAAGTAGGAGTCGCATGTTGAGAAAGATTATGTTTCAAGAGCTTGAGTCACAAATTTACACCACTGTCAAAGCGAACGAGAAAATGTTACGTATGATAAACCCCACTACATATTGCTACACAGGAAAAAATAACCGAAATCAACTAATACATCTAAAACCGGAAAAACCACCTTGTTGGCCATGGCACAGATTGAAGTGCAAGATGCAAATGCAAAAAGGGTAAAACTTCGTTAGTCAACCAAGGATTTCAGATGACAGTTGTATCTGAAGAAGCAGTTCTAAATTTGGGAGTACAGATGAAGAAAAGAGATCGGTGGAGATTTATTGGCCGAAATTATTACACAAGGATTAAAACGGGAAGAAACCATGATTGGGCAATGTACTAAGCTGGGATGGATACTATCAGGAATCGTACAAACTCCTGGTAGTAATCGCATTCTATCAGGCGTTTCCATGGAGAAAATGTGGAAGCTAGAAGAAGATCCTGAGTCGGGATCCGTAACGCCCGTGTTTCCTCTCCATCCAGGCATCAATGTTGGGGATCACCCTGTGCGTTCATCGTCCTTTGGACGAGGCATCCTACCTGTCCTGCCAGGTCCCGTAGCTCCGCTTTTTTGCTTTGCTGGCGCCTTCAGGTACCGTGTGACAGCTCAGCGCGCTATGCAGGTCCACCTTATCACGTACCATCTCTTTCAACAGGACAAGCCCGGCAATGACCAGCACTGCGTCGTCCGAGATGGTCCGAAATGCGCTTGCAACTCGGGTGGCGCACAGTCTGTACGTCGACTCTACTACCCGCATATACGTCCTTTTCTCGGCCGCCTAAGCCCACACCGGTGCCGCGTAGAGCAGTTGGGAAGTGACGACACCTGTCAACAGCTTCCTGGTGGTCTGCTTAGGGCCTCTGGTGTTCAGCAGCATACGGGAGACAGCCCCTGCGGTTCCGCTGGCCTTTATCTGGGTGTACTCTAGGTGCTCCTTAAGGGAAGTGGTGTCAAGGAGAACACCCAGGTACCCGGATCTCGGCCGTCTCCACAACCTTTCGGCTGGAGATTATTACCGCCTCCGTCTTTTGCGCTGCCAGCTCCAGGCCCGCGATCGATTCGATTGCTTTAATTGCCTCGTTCGCTTAAAGAAGACTCTTCAGCGGCGCACCCTTTTGCGACTACGATCACTGGCACGTCGTCAGCAAAGCCCACGACGGTGGGCTGAATAGCTCCACACTATTTATAGCAGGTACCCTGGTACCTGGTTTAGGGCACCAAGGGACACCAGCGTGCGGCTCCAGTCGGAGGTGTTAAAAGCATTCCTTTCGTCTAGCGTTACCACTAGGCAATAGCTCATCGAGTCGCCTTTCCACCTCGTGCCCGCGATCGCCATTTCCGCTATCTCCTTCACTTTCTCGATGTCGTCCAGCGTTGACCTGCCCTTCGTAAAGCCGAACTGGCTCGTGGAAAGACCGCCAGCCTCCTCAATAGCAGCATTTAGCCTTACTGCTATTAGTTTTTCGAACACCTTTCTAGTGGTGTCGGTGAGGTAGTTTGGTCTGGGCTCCCCAGGGCTTCCCCGGCTTGGCCAGCAGCAGCAGCTTCTGCTTCTTCCATCGCTCCGGAATGGTCCCCCCTTTTATGAAGTGCGTCCCTGGGCTGGATGGTTACTGGCGCTTCTCGCGGGAACAGCTCCTGCACGATACCATCCAGAACCGTGGGGTCCGAGGGGGCGCACAGTGGGGGTATTGGACCCGAAATGTGGCGATTAATTCAAAAAACGATCAAGAAGAAGAAGAAGACACCTTACATATTTTCATTTCCAGGTCGAAAAAGATGGAATTATGATGCCAATCAAAAATAATTAATGCATACTTAACCTGTTAATATCTGTATGTGTTCACACATGAACACGTATATATATATAAGAATTTTATGTAACCAGCAAACCGCTGCAGCACTGTACTGATAAGCATGTGTCTGCATTGATTTAAATACGTATCTCAAAAACTGTTGCTTGGGTTCATCCCTTAAATATTTGTACAGCAACTACTTATGTTTATCTTGCAGCGGAAAATCCCCGCTTGCACTTGAGAACGGCTTCCCAGCTAGAGGGACAGATGACCGTTGCGTTGGTCTTGTTAGAGATAAGATTAGACATAAGATTTTCATGTTAGCTACCTAAGCTAGGTCTTATTAAAAATAAATTCAGTTTGAAATATCAACTCAACAAATGTAGACGTTTGCTTCATTTGCAGCCTCTCTTACAGTATGCAACCTGTTCAATCAGAAGTTCTTTTGACACACACACCTCTCACCCTTTTTTCTACTTCTGTAAATGAATTTGTTTTGTCACAGAAATGATTTCGGCTTAAAAGCGTCTTCTCGCTCAAGTACGCATACACACACGTGCTCACATGCGCATTCTATTTTTAGATTTTTACGCTCTCAACTTTGTGCTAGCGCGCTGAGAGCGAGAGATTTATAGAAGAGGAGAGGAAGATCGTTCGCCAGCGGTGAGAGAGGGACAGGACCTACGCGCGAGTTCGTGTCGTTCATGAATCGGTTTTACTCCGTCTCCGAAAATCCATAACGCGCCTAAAGAAGTTTCACTTCAATAAATAAATAACATCTTACGTAAAAATAAAATTTTTTTTTTAATTATTCAGTTTTTTGTTTTTTTTTTTAGTATTATTTCTGAACATTTTTCGAGTTTTTATAAAAATTTGTTGTTCAATGTTAATAAAATTTTGTAAGATTATTAAGTCATAAATAATACATAATTAAAAATGCATTTTTTTTTTAAACCTGGTATTCTTAGTAGAAAATTAAATAAATCAAACTATTTTTTATATGGCAGCTATAAGATATAGTAGTCCGATTCTGATACAATTTTTTCATAAAATCTAGAATATTTTAAAACTTCTTATGTACAAATTTGGTTACAAAATTCTTAAAATCAAAAAATTTTCATACTAAAACAAATTTTGAAACATTAATTTTAATTTAAAAAATAAAAAAAATAATTTAATTGAAAAACAAACAACTTTTTTTACTTAGTTCTGTCATGGCTTACAGAAAAAAAGTCTCCATCCAAAATATGCCCACCTGATTTGATCGCCACTTTTCGGGTCCAATACCCCATTGTGGGGCGGTGCTGCCTGCCTTCAGTTAACCACCAGCTTTTACGCGCCGCTCCAGGGGTCGTTATCCGCAGCGTCGCAGAGCTGCAAAAAAAAGTCTCTTCGCGTCCCTAATGGCTGCCTTGAGAGCCTTCCTCGCGGCCTTACAGCCCTCGTTGCACTCGCCGACACGCGGGGTTCCGCGCGAGCGGTTCAGCTGTCTCCGGGTTCGAAGGCAGGTTGTCCGTAGGTCGGCTATCCTGTCGCTCCACCAAAACACAGGCTTGTGGTGCCCCCGAAAAGCTCCACTACGCCGCATACTCCGGTCGCAAGCGTGCTCCAGTACTGCAGCAATTCCGTTCGCCACCGCGTTTGCTCCCTCATCCGCCTTCACTGCCATGCCACCCAGCGCATTTGCGAATGCCTGGGTCCACAAGGTGTCCGGTCTGTATGCCTTTGCGAGTCTCGGCGCCGGGCGCGGCTTTCTCGCGGTCTCGCCTACCGTGCACAGGATCGCTTCGTGGTCGCTCCCTGTAGACACGCCGCTAACTCCCTGGCATCTGGCATTCTGTGTGTGCCGAGCACGACGTCTGTCGAGGCGAATGCCTCCAGCACCGCCCAACCTCGAGCGTTGGTCATGGTGGAGCCCCACTCCTGGGCCCACGCGTTGAAGTCGCCTCCGACAACGCCGGAGAAGAGAGATCATCCAGAATCCTGCTGAATACCTCCAGCGGTAGACTCAACGCCAGGTAGCAGCTGTATAGCCAGAAGCCGCTAATATATGCCCGGACGAATCCATCGGCTGACAGGATGCTGGTCATCTTCCGTTTCCTGTCGCCACACAGCCACAGGGCCGCCTTGCCAGTGCGGTCCTTTGCCCAGTCCCCTCCTTCGCTCACCCTATATGGCTCGCTAAGGATGGCAACATCCGATACTACCTCGCGGACTGGCTGCAGCAGTAAATTCTGCACAGCTCTGCAATGATTCAGATTGAGGTGAATCAACTGCATTTCGTCCTTTGAGGGTCGCCACCGCCAGGTCTGATCAGGCCGCTTTTGCTGCCGGATCTGCGTGTGCCCTCATGCCTGAAGGCTCCCTTGCCAGGAGGGTGCGCTGGTTCCTTTTTACAGGCCGCTGCCTTGTGCCCTGCTTCGCCGCACTTGATGCAGCACCCGCTCTTGTCCACCGCGCTCTTCCACCTGATGGTGTGCCCGAGCTCCAGGCATCTGAAATTGCGCGGGGGACCGTAGCGCTTCCACACTCTGCTTTTGGTCCATCCTATCCGGACTTCAGGTCGACGCCTGACCTCTTTGGCCATTAAGCATGGCATGCTGATCACCGCTATTTTCGACTCGCCGTACCCTGGTCAAAGACTGCGGACCTTGACTGCTACCTCGCTAAGCTGGTATTGCTTTGTGCAGAGTGCAGTGCAGAGCCAGGATCTCGCTGTACGTTTTCCCGCTTGCCTCCAGTATCACCGCGTCAGGGCGCGTTCTACGAGACGGTTTCTTCCTGACCACCATACTCCACAAGCTTGCGGCTGTTACGCCTTTCGCTGCTGCGGGCTCCGTAAGTTTTTTTGGGCTCCCATACCGCTGTTCCACCTCGCCCGACAGTTCACGGGAAGCCGGGCTGGCCGGGTCTCTACCCCTTTTTGGCGTGTCCGTAGGCTCGCCATCCGTAGTCCTCTCAGGCGCCGGGGATGGCGCAAGGACAGGGGATCTTTTCAGCAGGCTGCTCTTCCTGAAGGCAGCTGCATCCGCATAACTCTGCTCCTTCGCTTCTCCTTGGCTTGATGCGTTTCCTAACGTGGTGGCCAAATCAGCCCGGTTAGGTAGGGCCTCCAGAATCCTTGCCCTAATCGTGGGATTTCCCACGGGTGGATTTCCACTTTTGTGGCTGCCACCTGGAGTAGTTTCGTTATTCACTGACATTCCTCTTCGGTGTGCATTGTCACCCAATGCTAGGTTCCATTTTATACCAGGTGCGATGGCCGCCGGCCACTATGGCTCGGACGCTGCGTGGGTTTGTTCCTGATTTTCAGGATGCTTCCGGTCGTGTTGAGTCGAATCGGGACGACACGGAGTCTCCCTCGTTGGCCGAATATTTCCCTTCAACTGTATATGCAATGGGGGATATACCGACCCGACTCGGTCGCCCCTGTTAGGGTGTACCGCCGAAGCGGGGTCAGATCCGTGACGTTTACCACCCATCGGCCCCCTGTGCGTATCTCGACTCCGACGCGCGCGGCGAAATTCCGACTCCTTGCCAAGGAGTGAGAGCAGCAGCCCGGAAATGTATGCTACGGATGTTTGGCGATCGCTGACCGCAGCTAGTAGCAAGTAGCATCTGTCAGGCTGCAAATTCTATTCCCGTAGGGGGCGCTGTAGTGCAACGAGCGCCCTCTAGGATGTAACGCTGCAGCGCTGCCGGACTTCTGTTTAGCGCTCGACACCCAGCACTGGCTAACAGCTGATCGAGCAATCAGCTGGCGTGACAGGCATAATACCTGCGGCCATCCACATTTGAAGCACGAAGAGAGTGCGGAAGCAGAAGAGACAGTGAAATAAAGTTTTAGGGACAGAAATATCCCCCTCTCACCCCTGACCTGTGCCTATCTCTCCGGATCGGTGGTACAAGGCGCTCCTCCTACGCGGCGCTGGGATAGGATCTCGACAGGTAAGCCCTCGGCCACCTTCAAAGTTGCCTTCTGACCACTTTCCGTCCACATGGACCGCACTTTTCACCTTTTGTGTTTGAGTATGTGTAGGGATGTTGTTACTGAAGGAAAAAAAATATATTTGAATTATAACTGTCTCTTTCAAATGCGTTGCAGACTGTAGCCGTAGGTTCTGATCTCAGCTCACTTCTGCTCTGTAATCTGTAATCTCTGTAAAAAATACCTTAACATTAAATACCAAAAAATATATATTCGATAGCTTTAAGAATATACTTTTCTCATTGTGGCGAAAAAGGCAGACGTGAGCAGGAATACAATTTAATAAACCGCCGCCGTCGTCGCCAGCTATATATATATAAAAGATTTCATTAATAAATAAAGTAAATTTGTGTTCTATTAAAGTATTCCCAAGTGTTGATTGATCCGAAACAACCATGTAAGTACTGTTGTCTTTTGGCGTTAAATACGCAGCGAACGACACAACATTTATCCCGATCTGATGCTCCCTTGAAAAGATATATATTAATATATATTAAATAAAGTAGATTTCACCATTGTTTTTTTGTGTTAATCTGACCATAACTTCTAAACGACTTAAGCTACAGAAACGATGTAAGTACTGTTGTCTTTTGGCGTTAAATACGCAGCGAACGACATCACAATTATCCCGATCTGACGCTCCCTTAAAAGGATATACATTAATATATATTCAATAGGGAAGATTTTAGCGTTGTTTTTTTGTGTTAATCTGACCATAGCTTCAAAACGACTTAAGCTTCAGAAACGATGTAAGTACTGTTGTCTTTTCGCGTTAAATACGCAGCGAACGACATAACTTCTAAACGACTTAAGCTATAGAAACGATGTAAGTACTGCTGCCTTCTGGCGTTAAATACGCAGTGAACAAAACCACATTTATCCCGATCTGATGCTCCCTTGATTAGATATTCAATAATATATATTTAATAAAGAAGATTTTAGCGTTGTTTTATTGTGTTAATCTGACCATAACTTCTAAACGACTTAAGATACAGAAACAATGTAAGTACTGTTGTTTTTTTGTGTTAATCTGACCATAACTTCTAAATTACTTAAGCTACAGAAACGATGATCAGAACTCGCGGGGCACGCTATAGTATCCGGCTCTAGCTCGTCGGCTTTGGGGGTGGAGGTCTTGCTAGTCCAGATCTGGTAGTTGCTATTATTATTAAACAAGAAATTGAGAAAATAATCGGAAATCTAGTAGAGGAACCGGGAAAATGTAAACTAATTCCAGAAGAGACAGTGAAAGATTATCAAAGAAAGGGGGGGAGAAATTCGGTAAGCGAGACGTGGATGTTGTTACGCTCGCATGTAACCCGCCCAACCTATGATCGCTCCTTGTTCTCATGTTACCGGAGTGATCCCTTTCATACCCTTACGACTGCAGAATCACCTGCAGAGTTCAGCTAAATAGTAAATCCATAGTTCGGTTTAATTCATTTAATAATCTATGTTAAAATCTAAAATTCGAGATAAACTTAAATATAAACAAAAGTAGTAAGAGAGGATCATATAAGCTAAGGCTTCATTGTTCTTCAGTTCAATTAAATTCAGTGCAATTTTAATTTACTTTCTAAATTCATTTAAGTTTCTATTAATAGTATGAGTAGAAGAAGTAGTGATTTAAAAAAAGTATGCGTAGAGAAATAAGACCTTAAATTCTAATAAATGTTTTACTGTATAGGCCTAGGTAGCATAATTTCAATGCGCGGTTCTTTAATAAAGTTTTAATAATGTTTTAAATTTGTTTTGTTTGACTTAAATGCATATATAAAA
>VNKF01008691.1:0-10725 GCA_008044355.1 Drosophila lacteicornis
ACAAATACCAGCCACCTTGGGATCTCCCAAACCTCATAGACACAACATTTAGAGCGCACAAGAAACAAACCACACCACCAGATACATACAGGAAACTATACGAACATACCAAAGACAGCCATAAAACACACAAATTCATATTTACGGACGGATCAAAAATGAACTCCACTATATCATACGCAATCACAACAGATACTTATATTATTAAATATGGTATCCTACCCCCATACTCATCAGTACTCTCCGCAGAAATAATAGCCATATTAGTAGCGATCGACCAAGTCAAAAGCACAAGGGGAAAGTTCATGATCTGCTCTGACTCTCTCTCAGCAATTGATGCCATAAGAAACACAAACAACCACAATTTTTACTCCAACAAAATCAGATCACTTCTCACAAAACTAGCCCCAAAAATTAAAATATTGTGGATCCCTGGTCATGTAGGCATAGCAGGCAACGAGCTAGCCGACCAAACAGCAAAATCGACAAGCAATATGCCCCTCATATACACCCCAAACATTAATTTAACAGACATAAACAGACACTTAAAACTAGAATTCCTAACAAGAAACAAACTAAACATAGAACACTGCAATCAATGGTACAAAAACATTAACAAAGACAATTCAAACATCGACAATTATTGCAGATCCTTCCTTCCCAAATCGAGCAGACTCGATCAAATTAAAATAATACGCCTTAGACTAGGCCACACAAAACTTACACACGAGCACTACTTCAATCAAAACCAAACCTCACCCTGCCCCTTCTGCCAAGGCGACAATACCATACCCCACCTATTAAATTCATGCCCATCACTCCTCCCTACTAAACTATCTATCTTCAAAAGTTCAAACCCTTTAAATCTCCTTAACGAACTCAACCCTGATAATTTAGAAAAAATCTTAATTTTCTTAAAAACTACAAACCTATACCACAAAATTTAAAAATACCCAAAATGTACATAAATCAAATTTACCAACTAAGTAGCCTAAATACAACAAACAATATGTAACTTAACTAATAGACCTAATTCCATTAACCTTAAAAGCCGAAGGCCTTGCTGCCAGCGCTTTACCAACAAAGTTAGTCTAGTTTTGTAAACTTCTTTATCTGTAATAATAAATAAATAAAACTACCTGAACCGTTGCAAAATAGAGTTTTTCAACAACCCTAAACAATTCTTCGCTTTTGTAAATTCAAAATGAAAGTCTTCTCTGTTTCCTTCATCTCTTCATTATAATAATACAAAAGGCTTCAATGATCTAGACAACTCTAATTTATTTGCTAATTTCTTCCAGTCAACATACTCCTCTCATAATTATAATTCTTCCACCTATCGGTATTCGCTCCCACACTCAAATTCTATCAAGATGCCTATAATTCACGAAGACGACATTTATAAGTGCCTAATGAACACGAAATCGAAATTTTCTCCCGGTCCCGATGTTATTCCTAGTTGTCTCCTTAAAAAATGCGCCAGTGCCCTGTCAGGTCCATTGGCTAAACTCTTTCAAATGTCTCTCGACAAAAGCCTCTTCCATGATTTGTGGAAGGAATCGTTATCGTTATAATTCCTCTCCATAAGAAGGGCAGTAGGTCGGATATTTCTAACTACCGAGAAATTTCAAAGCTTAGTGCCATACCCAAATTATTTGAAAAACTAATAACCCCTCAGCTGCAGCATCAATGTTCTTCAATAATGAGCCCTTCTCAGCACGAATTTATGAATCGTCGGTCGACGACAACCAACCTCCTGGAATTTATTTCAATCATACGAGATGGTTTTAATAACAAAGTGCAGTCGGATGTTATCTTCACCGACTTTAGTAAAGCCTTTGATTCTGTCAATCATTCGCTACTGCTTATGAAACTTGAATTGTTAGGATTTCCATATAATTTATTAGATTGGCTTTCCAAATACCTACTTCAACGAACACAGAGAGTTTTATTCAACAACACATTGTCGAACGTCGTCTTTGTTACATCTTCACAGGTGCTTATGTACGCGGATAATGTGAAGCTGTTTTTAAATCTTACGTGCCCCTTGTCGCACTTACGGCTTCAAGAGGACTTAAATAACCTTAACACATGGTGCAACGATAACATGTTGTTTCTTAACCATTCTAAATGGAACTTCATGTCATTCCATCGTAAAAACACTTTCCTTACAAATTACTCGTTGGGAACAAGCGGGTTGGAACGTATTTATAAGGTTAACGATCTTGGAGTATTATTGTGCCACGACCTAAACTTTGTTGAGCGCTTTACCATAACAGCACACTTGCTAGGGGTGTACTTGCTTTTGTTAAGCGTTGGTCAAAGGAATTTGATGATCCCTACATACCCAAGCATCTTTTTTCTTCTCTAGTCCGGCCCATACTTCAGTATTGTTCATGTGTATGGTCTCCCCAACATCAGGTTCATCAAGCTCTACTAGAGTCAGTGCAGAAACAGTTTCTCTTGTTTGCTCTGCGTGTGCTATTCGTGGACCCTCATCATCATCTACTACCACCGTACGCCGCGAGACTGCGGCTCTTAAACATTCCGTCTCTCCTGGATCGGAGAACTTGCCATGGAGTTATTTCCTACATAAACTGATTTAGGGACAGATTCTGCTGCACTGCTAAGCCGAATACAGTTTTGTGTTCCGGCCAGAACGTCACGACAATTCCGGCCGATATTTTCGGAAATATGCAGGACAAACTTTGATTGCCATCATCCGTTTCGCGTTCTTTGTACACATTATAATGAATTGTATCGTATTTTGTCTTCCGATTGTCTGACTATTGGACATATCCTAAATGCGTTGTATGTATAATTTAAATGCGTTTATGTATAATGTAAAATATTAATTGTATATTATTAGATTAAGCCGTATATACTAGCAGATATTTGTTAGTTTCTAATAAATTAAATTAGATAGGAAATATGTTTCATCCATGGTTATAAATCGGCGCAAAACTTCGGCTTTATTTTTCCTAAAAATTGCCAAGCACATGATGAAAACATCCCCACGACGCTGTTTTTGTTCTGAAGTCAGCAAACGCGGCACCCATCTTGCGCATAACTCTTTCATGCCCAATTTTTCGGTCTATATGCGATGTACAGCACTTTTTGAAATGCCTACACATTCAACTAAATCACGAACTTTCAATCGGTGGTCACTCAATACACATTTTTTAATTTTGGCCATAATTTCTGAAGTGGTCACCTCATTTAAACGCCCTTTACGATGTTCATCTTCGCAGCTCAATCGACCTCTCTTAAACTCAGCCACCCAATATTTTATTGTTGTAAAAGAGGGAGCAGAATTACGTAAGGTAGAATCCAGCTCGATTTTAATATTGGTTGGACTAAGAACTTTTATGTGAAAGTAGTGTATCAAATGAGTGCGAGCGAGCGACAAATACACTTTTTCGGCCCCTCTTAGCAAGGTCGGTACGCAGATGAGCTAAGAGAAATACTAGAATGTCTATCGCGCTAGATATTTTAAATCGGCTGAGTCTTCGAAAGGGTGGCGCGAGAGGAGGGAAATATCTGATAATTCCCTGCGACCCTTGCAAAATGGAGACAGGCAATTGGAAACAAAACCCTATGGCGGAACTTTTCAGCGGGGTAAAATTAATTTATTTACTACAATTAAATAAGATCCAATTATATTCAAAAAAATAAAAAATCTTTAAACAAAAAAGGTCTTAAAATATGTGATTTCAGAGGGATATAAGCAAATCAAACGAACAAATTACTTAAATAATTATTTCCATAGCGGCGGGGCGAGCTTCCGATGCCGCCGACGAGGACGAGCTTCTCCTGGCCCTGCAGCTGCTGCTACTGCCACTGGTGGAGCAATATAAAAGGGCCAAAATCAGATGTTTAAAAATTATTGACAAGCTATCTCCATTCCCTGCTAGTCCATGACCAGTGGTCACCTATTGGGATCCTCTTCTTAGTTGGCTGCCACAAAGTACATACCGTAACAATTAATATTCATTTCATTTATTAGTGTTTTACGTTCTACTGTTGCAGAGTAATTGATTTGTATGTGGGGTTGCAACAGCTGACTTTAACAGTTGATATTTAAATAATAGACTGTTAAGTTAACATTTGCAGTATGTTGATTCTTATTACATTATAATTTAAAAATCGAAAATTTACATACTTTGACTGACTCGCTCAGAACAACACTGCACTATGGGGAATTTGACCGATTTTTTTTAAATCTTCTCCCGTTTTGAATCCCAGTTGCTCCGCCTCGTTCTGCTCTCTCGCTTTATCTATTTATAGCTCGGCCACTGTCGCACACGTATGAATGTATTACGGTCTTCGACGTCTTTTATGACTTGCATGCATGGTGCAGAGAGTGCTCGAGTGATAATCTGACGGTCGCTGGTTCGAGTCACCAGTCGCAGCATTAATTATGTTTTCAAAATGTTGTAAGTTGACTTTATATAATTATTTATATCCATTTAACTTTAACATATTAACTTCCAGAAGCTATGCCATGTTACAGCCGGCACTGCCGAATCCTCTCCAGAAACAGGCCAATTTTACAGCCCCAGAAGACTTGGCCACTTACAGCCGGTACTTGCCTGCCTGATCTGATGATCCTCTCCAGAAAAAGGTTATCTACAGACGGCACTGCCTGATCCTCTCCAGAGACTGGCCATTTTTAAAAGGAAACTAAACTACTCTTGTGTTTGTAACGAAAATAAAAGTACCCACAGATTGCATGGACCTACAAAAATGCATAGAAAGCCAAAAACCGAAGGGATTCGGAAAGCCGAAGTTATATACATACATATATACCTTGCAGTTTAGTGCGATTTAAATGGAAATCGATCAAAATAATCCTTACCTTTTATAAATAAAGGCAGAAAACTTTTCCTTATTTTCCAATCCTCGGCCGATCGTTCGTATGACAGCTACAGTGCTGAACTGTTGGCACAGTTGCAAATGTCAACTTTAAACGTTATTCTCAGACGTATGAAGCATTTAAATGATTACATTTTTGTGTTTATAGTTGAATTAAACATTTGTGTATTCATTGGCATACTTATTTTATACTTTTTTTTTAATGTCCTTAAAACTATTTAAACTTAAACAAAAAATGAACGTATTTCGTGAAACAAAAGTCTTGGCACAGTTGTCTTACTTACTTGAATTTTTCTTATTTTAAGCCTAATCTGGCTTTTTTTTTTGGGCAATTGATAACGAAACTCCCCCTTAACCACATGGCGTCCAAAAGTTTATGAAAAATAAACATTTTTAAGGTTATTTTGACTTTTGTCCGCGTTTAGGCATATGCACACAGAAATCAACGTATTTTAGCGAAAAAAAGTCCTTAACAAGTTAATGAAGGATAATCTCATTACGAAATAGCCAAGTTTATACAATCTTATCATTTTTAGGCTGTAAATGAGGTCAACGGAAGCGAAAAAAAGCAAAAACCCTGTATAAATTAGTAAAATTTTTGAGGTTACGTACCTATTTTTAAGTTTAAAATATTTTAAAAAATTATTTGTTTAACTTTTAATTTTGTATTTTATTACCAATGAAATTGCCAACAAAATGAGGTATCAGTCACTTAAATTGGACAAAGGACAACAAAGATAAGTGCTATGTGCTATGTGCTACCGCTTCAGTGCTAACCATAGCGTGCATACAAATTTCTATAGAATCGTCATTCTTTAGCCACATGGCAATGTCTTCACTAAGCGACCAGTGGGTATCTCTGCTAATTTTTGTCCAATTGAAATGAGTGATATCTCATTTTGTTGGAAATTTCATTGGTAATAAAATACAAAATTAAAAGTTAAAGAAATATTTTTTTTTAATATTTTAAACTTAAAAATAGGTACGTAACCTCAAAAATTTAACTAATTTATATGGGGTTTTTGCTTTTATTCGCTTCCGATAACCTTATTTACAGCCTAAAAATGAAAAGATTTTATAAATTTCGCTATTTTGTAATGAGATTATCCTTCATTATACTTGTTAAGGATTTTTTTTCGCTGAAATACGTTGATTTCTGTGTGCATATGCTTAAATGGAGACAAAAGTCAAAATAACCTTAAAAAATGTTTATTTTCTTTAAACTTTTGGACGCCATATGGTTAAGGGAGAGTTCCATTATCAAATTCAAAAAAAAAAGACCAGATTAGGCTTAAAATAAGAAAAATTCAAATAAGTAAGGCAACTGTGCCAAGACTTTTGTTTCACGAAATACGTTCAATTTTTGTTTAAGTTTAAATAGTTTTAAGGACATTAAAAAAAATTATAAAAAAAAGTATGCCAATAAATACACAAATGTTTAATTCAACTATATACAAACAAATTTAATCATTTAAATGCTTCATACGTCTGAGAATAACGTTTAAAGTTGACATTTGCAACTGTGCCAACACTTAAGTTCAGCACTGTATGATAGTAAACAAAATGTAGCGACACGGAGCGTGCGACACAATGGGTTCACGGCGTTTGCTAGAAACTTCAATCAATATTAATCGTCACAAAATTTGATATCAGAAACTGTGTCGAGTCTTGATTTACTTATGAGAAATTAAGCCAATTATGACATCGAGTTAGCTAAACTACCTAAGTATGTTTGTTTTCGTAATTGGATTTAATTTTATTTAAGTTAACTTTATTGTAGGTATTATTAATATTGGCAGTTTTTTTACGACAGTACATTTTTTGGAAGATACTCAGCGTTGAATACGTGTTTGGTATTAATTTCATACTAAAACTTGTTTTAAATTTTGGGGTTCATGTAGGCTGTAAAACCTCAAATACCGTATGGCTCTGAATTACTTAGATCAGGGGTGCTCAATGCTATGGCACACGAGCACATTTGTTTTTGTTTTGGCACATAGCATACGGAGCGGCACACGCCATACTTCCCTAGGGCACACGCAAATTCTTCTTTGTGTTCTTCTGCGTAGCGAGGCAAGCCAACAACAATTCCATAGAACTTTTTTTTCTCCTCTTTGTGTAGCTGTACGTATCGAGACAAGCCAACAACAATTCCATTGCATTTTTTTTTTATCCTCAACTCACAATGCAAAGTCTTGTTTTCTTGTTATCTGCTCTGCACTGACACTTTTTTTGTTGCGTTTTTGATAGAATTTGATTTAAGTCTGATTTTAGTTTATTGTGGACCACCGACACGTGCATTTCATTGGCGTGTCGTTAAAATAAGTGATGCATTGATAACTGATTACTTTGCAATACATTTTAAATGTAAAAGACAGTGCTTAATTGCCAAAAAAATTTTCGCCAAAATTATTTCGCCAATTATTATTATTATTTTTCTGAATTTAACTTTTTTTTCTCTCAGTGTTCATTTTGTAGCAATAATACGGCGTCGATACATGTGCGTGTGTTTTCTTTTGTTTGTGTTGGTTAGGTGCACTGCCGTAAGGCCATTTTTAGCACCCCTGACTTAGATAATAGACTCAAACTTTCACCACGGATTCCTATGGAATACCAAACCATTTTATGATGGCAGCAAAGCCGACAGAAGCTGTCAAGCAGCATATGTTTGTGTGACGCATTCAAGCGTACGTCTATTATTAATATTTAGCATTGTCAAGGCCAAAGAATGAACTTTAAAGATTTATTATGACTAAACTAAGGACGTCCCCAACATAATTTGTATACCCAAATGTACGTTGGAGCACCCCCTATCTATGGTTTTTTGTTTTTAATTTTTTGGAAGGGGCCGAAATAACAGAAATTTACCTTTTCTTTTTTCAATGTTTATGTGCTATTTAATTTCAACCACCATGCTTTGGGGTCGGAGATGTCTCCTTCTGCCTGTTATATACATTCTCATTTTGCACTGTCCTTTAATATCCTTGAACCCTATGGGTACCGGGAATAATTAAGAGAAAATAGGAGTACACCCAGAAAATATCATTACCTAAAAAGTGTAAAAAATACCAAAAATACCTAAAAACAAGTGGGAAAGCTACAGTTGAGTGTGACCGACTGTGAGATACCCGGTACCCAAAGCATTGTGGGTGAAATTAAATAGCACATGAACATGGAAAAAAGAAAATGTTGCCAAATGAGAACAATTGTTGCTAGAAACATGTTGAGCAACATCCGAAAAAGTCAAATGTTGCCTGGCAACACGCACTTGCGCTCTCAACATCTCTCTCGCTCCCTCTTTCTCTCTGTATGCTTCTTCCTACACAGAAACTTTATTGTTTAATAACTTCCATGTTTATCATCCGAATACGTCCGCGAAGGCCTACTTATTTATTTTATCTATTTACTTTAAACGGAAAATTACGACTATAGCTTATACACCGTTTTTTATGATTTTCGGGGGTGGAAGTGGACGTGGTCAGCAGATTCCAAGATTGTCACCAAATTTGGTAGCTCTAGCTCTTATAGCCTCTGAGATCTTTTGTTTCACACAGACAGACGGACATGGCTAGATCGATAGATATAAACTTCGAGAGAAAATACCCTTGCAGTCTGCAATTGGATCATTGAAAATCGAAACATTTTAGTAATGTTGAAAAATATCTAACTTTGTAAATTTTACATCTTACATGTAGAATTTGAAATTTTCGTATAAATCGACCGATCGCTTCTATGGCAGCTACATATATGATATAGTTGTCTGATCTTAAAAAAATGAAAATCGTAATTCTAGNTAGAACAGGGGTCCGCACCACTACAGTCAAATGCCAACATTGCATTTGTATGAGTGAACATCGAACACTCTATGGCTAGATATGAGAAAAAAAACAGCTAAAATATATTGTTATATGGCAACAAAATTAGCTATAACCTAAAAACTAGCTATTTAACGCTAAAAAAAAGCTAAATTTAGACACATAATTACAATTAGTCTTCACTAATTCTTCTGTTCTCTTTTGTGCATACTATGCGTGAGCGGCAGCGACGCCGACTGAGAAAAATCCTATCCCGCGGGATAGGGCCGTGCCGACCACTGTTCTAGAACCATAAACAACTGCTATACAAAATTATAATACCCTCTGCAAGGGTATAAAAATGATTATTTGTTAAAATATTGCCATCTTAGTTGGATCCTCTCTCTCGAGTAGTGCCATACGGTGACCATCACAGCAGCCTTCTGGATCATCTTAGATCAAAAAACCAAAAGAAAACCTATAGTTTAAAAATCAATCCTGTCTTTAATCGAAGCTTTCTGTTTTTTTTTTTAGTTCACAAAATGGCCGCTTTTAAAACTTTAGAATCTGATTTTTGATAAAAAATCAAAAGTTAAAAAACCAATATCTTTCGATTAAAGACTAGTTTTTAATGCCAACAAGAAAATATCAAAATTTCATCAATATCCACCGAGTGGATTTTGAGTTATAGTGGTCACCAACACAGTTTTCAGAAATCGCGTTTAACGTTTCAAAAACAGTTCTGTAACTTCAAAAATATTTATCGAATCTTTTTTGTACAACAGGCAAATATATGTACTTTAAGAAAATGCAAAAAAAAAAAAAAACGATTTTTCAAAAATTCTTCAAAAAGTAGCCTGTGTGGATATCAAGTTTGTTTTTAATTGACGAAAAACATGACCTCGCGAACACACAAAAAACGGAAATGCCTTATGGCTGCATGTAAAGAAATGCAAAACTCCGCGAAATTGAAAGAAATAGTCAAGTAAAATAAATGTCGTTTTAAAAAGGGATAATGTACCTTTAATTTAAGAGCCATCCTTCTAAATCTAACAAAGTAGTTTTTTTCGATAATTGAAAAGGCAATCTCACGTTTTCGTATGAATAACTTCATATTTTCTTCAAAAGCAACTTATTATATACTTAGTTGATATTAAAAAGAAGATTTTGTGAAAAAAACGAACATTTAGAATGTTTTGTATGCTAAAAATGAGATATAAAAATGTCTTTAAAAATACCGAAATTTTAGGGTTTTTTAGTTTACAGGCCGATTTTCACATGAAACACTAAGATATGGTATGTAACCATTGTATTATGAAAAAGTTGATTTGAATTTGTGTTTTTTTTTATGTATGAATGAACATGAACATTTTAGTATTCGCGCCTGGTAGACCTTTTGGAGGAAATGCCCATATTGTATTACACTGAAAAAAAATGTAATAAAAAAACAGTGCCCCTTTTTTCGCAAAATATGTTCCTTAGGGCCGGTTCCTACCCTCCCTGTCAAACTGCCTGACAGCTAGCGGTCCGGATAATCACCAGATAAAATAAATTCGATTCTCTGCCCTTTTAAAATTTATCTGAACGTGAGAGAATAACATAGCTCTGTTAACTTTACTGTTATTTATCGACAATGGCTGTAAAGCACTGAACTGTCACTCGGATGAAAAAAAATTCACAAATTGGAAAAATGTCGGGGGAAAAAAAATTAGCGGAAAACACCTTAAAGCCGAAGCCTGGAAAGTTGTTCTCTTATGTTTACTGCCCAGGCAACGTACAACGCACACTGGGGTAACAGAGCCAATTTCGGCGATCAAATCAACCAAGCGTGATAGAGGAGCCATTGTAATTTTTTCTTATCGAGTTTAATTTCCTTATAAAAAAAAACATGGTTACAAAAAAAAAAAAATATAATAATATTTAAAATAAGTTAAAAAAACAATTTTTTTTTTTTAATTCTGTAAAAAAATAGATTATGTTATAATTGTACAATTTTACGATATATTTGCTGAAAATTAGTTAGCCTTTAGTAGTTTAAACTCATTTTTAATATACA
>VNKF01008692.1:0-10260 GCA_008044355.1 Drosophila lacteicornis
GGCGTACCGTGCATGTTGGTACAACCTCTGTGGGAGTTGCAAATTTTTTTTTTAAGTTGTCGAATCGGCAATGTAAAATAATGATAATTTCTAATAATAATCGGTTCCCAACTTAGTAGTATTTTCCATGCGTTTCCCTATTAGACAATGATTATAGCTACATTTTATTTAAGTTAAGCGCCTTAGTCTGTCTAGTTCCCGCCAATGTTTTGAATGCGGTACCAATTAAAATGGTTCCGATTTGGAGCTGCTGGTTCACGACCGGTTCCAGCTCCGCTGTTCGCGCCTTCCTTAACAGCAGTTTTCCAACCCCCACTGTAATGCAATTTTCTCAAAAACTGACGGAGCGTTGCCAATGAAATTTTCACCAAATATTCTTTATTTGATCCCCCATACGCCAATATACCGTGCATATTGGTACAACCTCTGAGAGTGGAGATATTTGACTTTGTATTTTTGCTGCCTGTTTTTGTATGGGGGATTCCTATAGGTTGGCTCACTGTTGTGTAATTTTCTAAAAAACTGACGGAAGGAGGTCAATGAAATTTTGTGAGTTAATACTTGAATAAAAGCCCCAAAATCTGGTATACCGTGCATATCGGTACAACCTCTGTGAGGGGAGCAATTTGAAAAAAGGTGGGGACTCGATTTTTCCAATGGATATTTAAAGTGCCTGCGGTTGCCAAATCTGCCCAAACCCAAAATAAAACAATAGTAAATTAAATTCTTAAATTAAATTCTCTCTTTGTTCGATTAAGTGCTTTATTAACGAAATAATTCAAAAATAAAAACTCCCTCCGTGTTCCATTTCCCACCGTTCCATTTCGACGCTAACTCACCGACGCTAATTTGACGGAGGTGGAAATAATGACTATTTGGTTTTTGGATTTTTTAGGGACAACATTTTCATCTGGCAACACTGAATCTGGCAACACTGAATCGCAGCCAACTTCACTTCAACGCGTTCGGATAATTTTCAGGAACCATTTATTTATTCGCAACAAATTGCGAATGTGAAACTGAAAATTGTAGTGTGCGGTTAACTTGCGCGTGCACGGTGCTAGCAAACATTCAGATATTAAGGGCTACCTCTTGCGTTCTACCCTTCTTTCGTATTTTTCCCCTGTTCTTTTTTTGCACCGCCAGCTTTTCTGTGTTGCGTTGGTGTGAGTGAGTGTGCGTGTTTCTGCCGCCAATCCGAAGCTGAAGCGGAAAAATGGATGTGGCGAAGCTGGAAAAGATGAAGGTGGTAGACTTGCGCAACGAGCTCCAGTCGCGCGGTCTGGACACCAAGGGAGTCAAAGCCGTGCTCATCGAGCGCCTGCGGGCCCATGTGGAAGGTGGAGCCGGCGATGGAGGTGAGTTTGTGTGTATGCGTCATTTGTTTGCGTGTGCTCGAGCGCGCTTATGTGTGCGTGTGGCTTGCCGCGTTCGATTGCGCTGCGATTGTACGAATGCATAAGTGTGCGTGTGGCTCAGCAAGAATTAGTTGTAAGATTTCCTTATATAATGTCAAGTTATTACATTGCCCGCATTTTGTATTTCCCGCTCTCGCTTCTCTTTTTCCCGATCGCCTCTTACCTCCTGCAGATGGCGCTCCGGTCACACCAAGCCGACGGCAGCGTCGGACGCGCTCAATGTCCCGCTCACCCTCGCCCGTAGCAGCTGCCCCGGTCGCTGCTGAGCCGGTGCTCGACACCCTAGAAGAGGAGGAGCAGTCGGGCCAAGCGGAGCAATTGGCACCAGAACCGCAGCCTGAGTCTGAGTCGCAGCCGGAGTCAGAACCAGAGCCAAATATTCAAACCGAACCTGAGCAGGAAGCGGAGGACACATCGGATACCGAGGCAGGAAATGATGAGCCACAGCCTCAGTCTGAAGAGTCTGATGAAAAGGCAGACATGGAGGAAAAAAGCGAAACAGTGGAAAAGGAGGATAAAGCCGCAGTTGAATTAAAGCAAGATGTTGATGAGCCGATGGAGGAAGTCAAGGAAGCTGCAAACGAAGAGGAGCAGGAGGATAAGCCGCCGGCCGGGTCAAACGAGGAAGACACGGCTGAGAAGGGTGCTGCTAGAGAGCCCCAGGAAAATGGAAGCAGCGAGAAAATGGACATTGACGATGAGTCCGCTGCTCAAAAGAAGCCCGAAGAGGCAGAGGCCGCTGTCGCCAAATCGGAGGAGCAGCAGTCTCAGGAGCGACGCAAGCGTTCGCACAGTCGTTCGCGCTCTCGATCCCGAAGTGGATCCCGCTCCCCCAAGCATCGTAGCAGTGTGGGCGACAAGCGCGACTCCAAGGCAGTGGCCGAGGAGCGCACCGTCCCCGAGGACGAGCCCACAATTGAGGAAAACAAAGTGGGACTGAGCTGGTGTAAGTATGCCCTTTTAAGCGTATTTTCAGAGTAGATTACTAATTATTAATGTACTAATTCCGTCAGGCCTTTTTTTATTGTTAAGTTAGCATTTTAGGAAGATTGTGTAAGTTTGGTCTCAATACTAGCAACTTCTAGCAACTAAGGAAAATATCTGGTTAATTTATATACTATACGTATGACCTTGGATTTTTTCCTAATAAACCCTCAGGAAATTTAGTTTCCCAGCCAGAACAGCTGTTTTGTAGCTAACTGTTAATTAACTAACGCCCGCAACTTACAGACTAAAGCGGGCCAAAACCCTATAACCCCTCGGACTGAAAATCTCTGACAAAGCAAGTGGGAGTCGGCTTATTTCATTTGAGATCGAATATTTCTTAGAGGAAGTTCAATGAAAAGTGTGCGAGTGAATCTAGAAACAAGAGAGTAAAAGTAAAAAACGAATATGTAATTAGATTTACCTCCGTGAGAAAACACGTTCAAATGCGATCCGGAATGATTCAAATATGTATTGAAAGATTTCGAATATTTATTCGCAATTTTGCAGACATTAATAATTGATATGTGTTTGCATTTGTATTTTTCTAAGACACATACAAATTAGATTAGATATTCTCTTTTCAAATACTGTGCTAGCTAGTATACCCGGTAGAAAGAGGCATCTGCGCACCTCAAAGTGTATAAATTTTTTTTATCAGCATCACCTATCGCGTCGATCTTGCAGTGTCCAAATGTTCGTCTGTTTAAGCCACTAGATCTCAAAGACTTTGAGCTAAATCTACCAACTTGGGCCATAACACGTTTATAGGTTTAAGTAAATATCCTTACTTAGCTCTTTAATTGGTTGATAATTGTTGGCTTTATTTACAACCTATTACAATGATGATGATAAGCACGAAATTCTCGCATAGCTATTGATAATTAAGGATGATTTTCGACCGTAAATTCTCCTTACTTAGCTCTATAATGGGTAATATTGTTAATTTTATTTACACTTTAATACAATTGATAAATTAACATGTGACTCTCACATATCTATTATTATTTAAAGATGTTCTTTGAACGTCAATTATCCTTACTTTGATCTATAACTGGTGATATTGTTGGTTTTATTTACAATTTATTACAATTGGAGGAGAAACATGAAATTCTCATATACCCATTAATATTTGAGGATGTTTTTCGACCGTAAATTATCCTTAGTATTATTATTAGTGATATTGTTGATTTTATTCAATTTGAGGAGAGCTCATAGCTACTAGTATTTAAGGATGTTTTTTCGATCGTAAATTGTTCAAAAACGAATTTATTTTTCAGTGGACTCCGATTTGCATCTTCGCATCGATCCGACAACGTTTGCTTCGGCCAAGCCTCTTTCTGCAGAGATTTATTCGCTGATTTGGTCCGGAGCTCGCTCCAACTTTGGCGTGCGAGAGGGCAAGGTGTGCTACGAGGTTCGCCTTGCAGAGGAGTTGACACCGGAAAACTCGCACTACTTTCGGGATGAACCGCATGTGCGAGGCTTTCGGGTTGGCTTCTCCCTGCCGCAGAGCACGCTGCTCCTGGGTGAGGCTGAACATTCCTTTGGCTACTGCGAGACCGGTCGTAAGGCGAACCAAGGTGAGTTTTCGGACTACGGCAAGCCCTACAAGCTGGACGACGTAATTGGTTGCTACTTGGACTTGGAGAATGAGCCATGCACTATCAAATACACTCTGAACGGCGAAGATCTCGGTGTCGCATTCGAGTTTGAAAAGAGCATTTTGGGCGAGGAGGGAGCTCTCTTTCCCCACATTGTGACCAAGGGCTACGAGTACGCAGTCAACTTTTCGGATGCAGAGCAGCTGCTTGTGAATGCAGAGAGGCCGACCCGTAAGCGTCGCAAGCCACGCAAGGAGGACGACAAAGACGATGATAAGGACGATAATGATGGCGAGAAGTGGAAGGTCCTGGACGAGGCTACAGCCGACGACGATGAACTGGAGAAAAAGGATGAAGATGATGGCAAGACCAGCTCGGAGCAGGCTGAAGAAGGCGAAAATTCGGAGCTAGCCAAAGAAGCAGAAGCGACCACCGCCGCACCGAATGCTGAAGCAGGTGCTGAAGATAAAACTGAGGTTGAGGCTGAGGCTGAGGCTGCCAAGCCGAGTGCCGAAGCTACTGAAGCCTCCGAAACTGGTAAGTCCAGATGAAAGGATATTCGTGTACAATTATTTACAAACTATTTTGTTTCAGTTGAGACATCTACTGCTGCAGTCCCTGAAGAAGCTGAAGCTGAGGCTGTGGCCAATGGCAATGCCACCGCAGAAAAGGTCAATGACGAAAAGCCAGCTGAGGAGCAGCAGAAGCCGTCGGCCGCCAATGAGGACGAGGAGGACGAGGATGGTCCGTCGCCCAACAAGCGCCCCAAAACCGATGAAGATTCGGAGAAAGTAGAATCCGAGAAGGACAAGAAGTCCCAAACACACACAGAGGAAGATGAATATGAGGACGTTGTCCCCGAGCCCAGGGAAACGGCTGCCCTATTGGACGGTTATGTTTTGCTAGGACTGGTCCCAACCGAACAGCTAAGGCAAGGCCCCCAGCGGGCTGGCTCGCGCAAGGAGTGCGAGGTCATTTTATTGGTCGGCTTGCCTGGCGCTGGTAAGACCCACTGGACTCTCAAGCACTTGGCGGAGAACGTGGACAAGCGGTACGAGGTGATTGGCCCCGATGCGTTCATAGCCAAGATGACGGTACGTATTACATGAAAGCTTATGTCTTATGCCCTATGTCATGTATATATACCTATGATCGTTGCAGATCGACGGTGCCTCCCGCAAGACGGTGCACAAAGGACGCTGGGACAAGGTGTATGAGACATGCCTGAACAGCCTGGCCGCTCTGGAAGATATTGCCATGAAACGGCGTCGCAATTTCATACTCGATCAGGTAAAACATAAGCAAATGACCCACAAACACTTACATTCGAAACCAAACACAACTCGAGAACACACACACACACACACACACCAGAGAACACTGTGAACGAACGATAACCGAGCAAACAGCAAACGAAACAAGCGAGAATTTTACGTTGATGATGACTTTGGGGCCCTAATCCCAACGCGGCAATGGTTGCTCTACATTCTGTATTTTTTTTGTTTTTTTTTTTTGTACATTTGAGACTGCATTAAGTTGTTGCTCATTGCTCACACACTCGGTAGAGATCCCAAGCGCCCCCCAGAGGGGCGCCAACCCGCTTAGCCTGGCCTTAGCGTATGGCAGGTATGTCCTAGCTGTAAGTCGATCCGATAATTAGAGTGCTTAAGTTTGAGGCAGTAAGTATGCGTAGGCTTAAGTTTTGGGTGCAGGTGTGCAACAGTTGACAGGGCATTTGTGTAAGAGAAGTTGGGAAGGGAATGGAAATGGAAATGGCATTGGAGAAAGATGAGTGAGTGAAGTGAAGAGGAAGAGGAAGGGAAGGAGCGAGCGGCATGGAAGCCACTGTAAGTAAACAAATCAAATCAAATCCGATCGACAATCTCTAATCACATATACTACGTATTAGTACCTACTATCTCTACCTCTCTATCTCTCTCAAAATGCCAAATATATATCTCATATATAATGTATGTGTATCTACAGAGAGAGCTATGCGAATGCGATGCTTCCTACAGCCCACAGCCAACGGCACAGCCAGCCACGACTACTTTTCCCTACTCAGTGTATACATATAACTATATTACGTACGCTTAATCCTTATGAAAAAAGTATCAAGTCAACTGTTGTTTAGTTGTGGCCACGGGTAAGCCGGGCCTTTAGGTATTCCTTGGGTGCGATTGCCACCAGTTGGAGCCAGGTATGTGTTAGCTATTAAGCGCCAGAGCCCATGCGGAGTACATTCATCCGGCAGACGGATTCTGAATCATCAACGTGTTTCTCAAAGTGGCTTGCTATCTATCCGATCACCGACTACTGTCCCTAACTACAACAACCAAAAACAACCCAACCAAACTACAACTGGCTGACCACAACAATCTCCACAAAATCAACCAACCAACCAACCAACCAACCAACCAACCAACCGATCAACTGTATTCTTGTAGACCAATGTTTATGCCTCGGCCCAGCGACGTAAAATGAAGGGTTTCAACGACTTTAAGCGCATTGCGGTTGTTTGCATACCCAGCGAAGATGAATTAAAACGTCGCATCGCCGAAAAAGAGGAAAAGGGAAATGCTTTTACAGTTAAAGAATCAACAATTAATAACTTACGAGGTAAATATTGTCCACCACACAAACAAAAGCAACGAAAAATATCCAGTAAAGAATATTGTACGATCGTATAACTTATTTTCTACCTACCTAACCATAAGGAGGCATTCAATGTAAAAAAATATGAATCTATAAATCCATGAAAGCGTTCTGTAAAGTATACTTAGTTCGTAAGCAGCTGCACTTTATGTATGTATCTGTACGTAATTGTAACTGTAAGCCTTTTAAAAGATAACTCATAGTCTTATGATTATTATTTCCATTATCCATTACAATATTTTATCTATAAAGTCCATGAGTCACCATAAATGGCAGCTGGGAACAGTAAGAGAAAGTATCTAAGGTCCTGCCTCGACCTTTTTCAAACCTATTAGCCGTTTCACGGTGATGGGAACGTTCCCAGCTGCCATCACTTGTCCTGACCCTGTCCTCTACTCTACTCTCTATATAATGTCTATATAATGTAATGATCCATCCTGCACTGCTGCCCTCATAATTGACGATGTATACGCGCACTCTTTTTGCAGCCAACTTCACACTGCCCTCGCTGGAGTTTGGCTGGTTCGATGACATAAACTACACGGAGCTGACCGGAGACGAGGCCAAGAGCGAGGTCAAGAAGTACAACGAGAAGGGAAAGAAGGCCATCGATGCGGACAGATCCAGGGACAAGCGATCCCGGGGTGGCCGGGACAACTATCGTCGTGACGATCGCAACCGGAATCGCTACAACGATGACCGTCGACGCGACTATGGCGGCCAGAGGCACGAAAGCAGGTGGAGTGATGCCAGGCGTGGAGGCGGAGGCGGAGGTGGTGGCGGCGGCGGTAGCTACTCCAGCAACAGTGGAGGTGGAGGAGGCGGAGGCGGCAGTCGAGGATACGATAATCGGCGAAGCTACAGCGGCAGCAGCGGTGGCCAGCAAAATTGGATGCAGAACAGCCGCAGGAGCGGCTACGACGATCGCGCTTACGGAGGAGGTGGCGGCGGTGGTGGCGGCGGCAGTCGTGGCTACGACAATCGCAATCGCGGATATGCCGGCAGTAGCGGTGGTGGTGGCGGCGGCGGTGGCCAGCAAAACTGGATGCAGAATAACCGTAACAGGAGCGGGTATGACGATCGCGCCTATGGCAGCTCACGAGACTATCGCGATCGAGACCGTGGCAATGATCGCAGTCGGATGGGCAGCAACGACAGAAATCGGGGCAGTAGCCAGAGCAGCAGCTATCGCTCGGGCGGAGGAACTCATCAACAACGGGATTTTCGGCCTGGCCACCGCGACACCAAAGAAGATAGTCGCGGTGGCTATGAGCGGTCAGCTGGCCAATCGCTGCCCAAGTACGGGAATAACTCGGCTGCCGCCGGTGGCGGATACGATCAGTACAAGCAGCAGCAGCAGCAGGCGGGTGGAGCACCCGGCGGAGGCAAGGTAAATACCATTGGGGGAACCAATTTTTCGTGTGTGTGTGTGACTAATCCTTGCGATCCCTAGGCCTCTCTCAGCGGCAAGTGGAGCACCTACACGCAGCACCAGCAGCAGCAGGCGCCGCAGCATCAACAAACAGGTGTCTGGCAGACGCAGCAGCAGCAGCAGTCACAACAGTACCAACAGCAGCATCAGCAGCAGACCGCGGGCCAGCAACAACAATACTGGGGGGGATATAATCAAATGGCAGGTATGTGTTAGTCAAAGGCATTAATGTCCGAGTCCTCGCAATAACAATAAAATGGTCCCAACAGCAGGCTATGGTAACCAACAGCAAGCCTGGCAGAGCGCCGATCCGCAGCAGCAGCAACAGCAGTGGATGTCCTGGTGGCAGGTAAGAGATGTCTGCATTTTAAACTCAAACTTGGACTATGAAAAACTAAACAGGCTCAATCAGCAGCAGCAGCAGGGCTCGGGCGGAGCAGCGACCGGTAATGCCAGTGGTGGAGCCAGCGTCAATGTAGGAGGCGGCGTCGCTGGCAATAATGATGGCGGTGCCACCAATCATTATTGGTCTCAATATTCATACTCTACACAGTCCAATGCGGGCGGCGACAAGAAGTAGAGGAGTCCCCAGTTCCACAAGCCACCAGCCACCAACCAGCAGCCGAACATCCTCGAAGAAGACGGAGGAGGAGCAACCCACAAATCTGAACTAAACTTCATAAAATAGTTTTTAAAGATTAACAAACAGTAAAAACAAAATTAACTTAGTTTAGCCAGTTTTAGGCGGCTGGCCAGTCCAGTCCAATTCAATCCAAACCACTATGAGGGCCACCAGAAACAAACTGCTTAATTCTAATTCAGCACTGTGTACCATGAAGCCGAGCTATTTCATTATAAACTGAAACTAACTGGCGGACGAATGTAATAATTGTATACTTCACTTTACTTTCTTACGGCGCATTTTCTTTCGACGAAGCAATCAAATGAAACTTTGTCCATCAATCGGCATTACGTGTGTCTAGGCAGTACAATTTGTTTTAACGTTTAATTATGATTAATTGTTTTATTTTTTACAAACCAACGCAAACAATTGGAAGGCAAAAATTAGAGAAGAAACATTAACAAATAAATCTAAACATTGAAAAATTAGCCAACAGAAATTTTATTGTGGGAAATTCGTATGTACATACATATGCATAGCCCAAGAAGGCTCGGCTGGTAGTACAGAAACTAGAAGAATAACGATCTCGCTTAACTCGGTCCAGTTAGGGATTCATGGCCATTTCAGAATGACAGCCAACAAGGAATGGCCAAGAAGGAGTGAGCACAGGAGATCGAAGCAATGCTGGCCGTTTTTCGTCTGTAGTCGGACTAAGGAGCTGATATCCAATAGTAAACGGCATTACACCAGTCTCTACAGGTCATTGGGCGATCGGAACGCACGCAATGAAGATGGGACTGGCATACTTCGGTGCCTACCAGTAAGAATCGCTGAAAGAGGTAGTAGAGCTGAAGATTACAGCAATTTTAGGGTTTTCTCAACGATTCAGGGTGGTAATGAAGACGATGCAGATAGCATTAACAATAGAGGATGTGGAACAAAAAAAACTCGGCTGTACATATGTACATATGTACAGGGCGAGAATGTGTGGGTACATTTTTACAGCTCTTTCCCATTTATAAACAATTCTTTATTATTATTGAATTAGTTTTTCTAAATTTAAAACATTTTTTGCTATATTCTTTTCTCATTTCTTCTGGAGTTGGCGCCATTATATCGCACGGCCAAGGCTCGAATGCGCCACCTGTCGGCTACAGCTTGCAACAGCAGTGCCTTAGGGCGGTGTGTTAAAATTCTAACCTTATTGCTAATATCTCCCATGTTTATCATCCGATTTTACTGAAATTTTCAGGAAGCGTCTGCTCTATTTTATTCATTTTATGTATTTATTAACTTTAACCCGAAACAAAAAAGGGTATATGATTTTTGAGGGCGCAAGTGGGCGTGGCCAAATTTTAAAACAAAGTTGATCTGCGTGCAACAGATTCCAATGTTGTCACCAAATTTGGTAACTCTAGCTCTTTTAGTCTCTGAGATCTGTTGTTTCACACGGACAGACAGACGGACATGGCTAGATCGACTCGGCTGGTGATGCTGATCAATAATATATATACTTTATGGGGTCGGAGATGCCTCCTTCTGCCT